>JZKD02S0317090.1:8328-19591 GCA_000966675.3 Picea glauca | reverse complement strand
TTCCCCGTAGGGGTTTTACCACATGAAAACATCGGTGTGTTGATCTTTGATCTGGTTATGTGAGTGGTTACTGAAGGTGTTCGTCCTCTGTTGGAATACCTGTGTTTTCGAACAAATATTACTCAATGTATTCTTTGAAACTCCTCCAATTTTTACTCCTTGAATCCTCCCCAAAGAGAGGTTATAGAAAGAATGGTAGACTTTATTCAATTCTGTTATGTTCAAAAGACCCAACTTGTACAATATGCCCCGTGCTCAATATTTAACATCTGATTTTGAAACTCTCACACAAGAAACTAAAGTCTGTACTATTTCCAATGGAAGTGGTCCCACTTCATCTGGATTATGTATGAAGAATTTTTGACTGTTTTACTCGGAACACTTATTTATTGACTAGCTTCAGGACTGATCACAAACCCTATCTTCCACAGAGAGTATCTCCATAATTATGGCGAATCAAGAGCTGAAATTTTTATCAAAGGTACCTTGATATGTCTTATCAATACCATAGTGATTTCACCATATGAATCATTCTAGAAAAAAATCTACAGCAAAAATGATAAGATGACCTGAAATAACATACCTTAGAACACATCACCAAAAGACTTCACCCTCCCTTGAAATCCAAACTTATTTTCTTCTTATTACCTCTGAAATTCGACTTGTATAAAATGAATGTATAATGATGTTTATTTATACCATTTATGTCACTTCATTTTAACATTAGGGCTGACCTAATAGTTTATTATTTTGTAATTATTTTCTTTAATTATCTTTAGGGCCTACAAGTACTTCCTTCTTCAATTCACTTTGTCATCTTCAAAAATTCATTTCTCCTCAACTATGAGGATCCACGTGATGTGCCACATACCACCGAAAACAACATGATGTACATTATCCATCCATGGGTGTTGTATCTTCATGTTCATTGTCCTTCATGTCCAAATACCTTCATCAATCTTGCGGTCCAAAAGCCATGACTAGGGTTGACAACAACCAATCTTCCAACAACCCCCTGTCGATCCGACGGGCATAGATCCTGAGCCTTACCCGGGGTTCTATTGGCTATGGAAGGGGTCTCCTGCGGTCGGCATCCCTGATGAGGGAACTCATACCTTCCATGGATTCCAAAGTCCTTGTGGGGAAGGAATTCCTGAGTTTTCCCCCTGTGCATAAATAGTACCCTACATAGGATTTTGTTGTCCATAATCAGGATTGCCCCCTGCCGAGACGAAAACTGATGAGAATGCATTGTTACCAAACACACCAAATAAAGAGAATGGTGTCAAACCTACAAGTATGATATAAGAAGGAAATCCTTGACTACCTTCTCCAAAAGAACTATAGTTTATGTTAGGCACAACGAAGTGTTGGTGAGCACCTCTAAGCGAAGGGGATGAAGGAGGCATATGACCCCCTCCATAAGGGAAAGAGTTATAGGGAGATGAGGTGCCCCCTAGGGATCCTTGTAGATGAGCATTCAAGCTCCCTACCGCTGGATCTAAATTCTATAGAGTGGATTAGGAATGGGCAGAGTTCATATAGAAGCCAGGCATCTCGTATGAGAACGGAGGGTCTGACGCACTTTGGGTAAACAGAGTAGTGATCGCCACCATAAATGGAATTGGACCATTGCCTAGGGTAGAGGCGGTCGATACCATAGTGGTTTGGCCCAATGACAGTTTGTTAGGAGGCCGAAAACCCTCTATAGAGACAACCGTAGAGGGAATATGAGGATTTCCTGAAGAAGTAGCAACATTTGTCTCCATCGTTTCTTGTGACACTACCTGATGCTCGTAAGGTTTAACCTGTACGATGATGGGCATCGATAAATCAGTGATCAAAGGGTTATATGGACAAAGAGCTTCCACTCTGAGGTTGGAAATGGTTGGTTCCTCCATAATCAAATGTTATCCTCTTGGAGATGGGTTCGGCTCAGTTTCCTATGGCTTGGTCACCTCAAAAGACCCTTTCTAGTCTAGTCTTTGCCTTAGTGGTGGTGGGGGTGGCTCCAGATTAACCAGTGGTAGGCCAAGAAGCATTCACGACTAGCGGAGCTCCTGATCCTCCGTAGTATGAGAATATCAAAGACACACTTGGGCTTTCTATTAACGTTAAATACCAACACACACTAGAAAAATCTCCTATGAGACAAGACAAGAAGATCACTATCTAGTTGGAGGAATAGTTACAGCAACCAACACTAGAGAAACTTATCGGTGCAAGTGCAACTCGAATATAGAAGCACCCTCCAAGTATACTCTGCAAAGCATGGCCCTATGTCTTCCCTAGGTACAATGGTATAACCCTACATTCACCTATGTAAGTCACTAAGATAAACACAACTAGGTTTCCAATGCGTGAACAATCACCAAGTAGGTACAGTCGATAGTCAGTTGGATTGCAATGAGAAGGGTATCAAGCCCNGCTTCAGGACTGATCACAAACCCTATCTTCCACAGAGAGTATCTCCATAATTATGGCGAATCAAGAGCTGAAATTTTTATCAAAGGTACCTTGATATGTCTTATCAATACCATAGCAATTTCACCATATGAATCGTTCTAGAAAAAAATCTACAGCAAAAATGATAAGATGACCTGAAATAACATACCTTAGAACACATCACCAAAAGACTTCACCCTTCCTTGAAATCCAAACTTATTTTCTTCTTATTACCTCTGAAATTCGACTTGTATAAAATGAATGTATAATGATGTTTATTTATACCATTTATGTCACTTCATTTTAACATTAGGGCCAACCTAACAGTTTATTATTTTGTAATTATTTTCTTTAATTATCTTTAGGGCCTACATGTACTTCCTTCTTCAATTCACTTTGTCATCTTCAAAAATTCATTTCTCCTCAACTATGAGGATCCACGTGACGTGCCACATACCACTGAAAACAACATGATGTACATTATCCATCCATGGGTGTTGTATCTTCATGTTCATTGTCCATCATGTCCAAATACCTTCATCAATCTTGCGGTCCAAAACCCATGACTAGGGTTGACAACAACCAATCTTCCAACAACCCCCTGTCGATCCGACGGGCATAGATCCTGAGCCTTACCCAGGGTTCTATTGGCTATGGAAGGGGTCTCCTGCAGTCGGCATCCCTGATGAGGGAACTCATACCTGCCATGGATTCCAAAGTCCTTGTGGGGAAGGAATTCCTGAGTTTTCCCCCTGTGCATAAATAGTACCCTACATAGGATTTTGTTGTCCATAATCAGGATTGCCCCCGGCCGAGATGAAAACTGATGAGAATGCATTGTTACCAAACACACCAAATAAAGAGAATGGTATCAAACCTACAAGTATGCTATAAGAAGGAAATCCTTGACTACCTTCTCCAAAAGAACTATAGTTTATGTTAGGCACAACGAAGTGTTGGTGAGCACCACTAAGCGAAGGGGATGAAGGAGGCATATGACCCCCTCCATAAGGGAAAGAGTTATAAGGAGATGAAGTGCCCCCCATGGATCCTTGTATAGGAGCATTCGAGCTCCCTACCCCTGGATCTAAATTCTATAGAGTGGAGTAGGAATGGGCAGAGTTCATATAGAAGCTAGGAATCTCGTATGAGAACGGAGGGTCTGACACACTTTGGGTAAATGGAGCAGTGATCGCCACCATAAATGGAATTGGACCATTGCCTGGGGTAGAGGCGGTCGATACCATAGTGGTTTGGCCCAATGACAGTTGGTTAGGAGTCCGAAAACCCTCTATAGTGACAATCGTAGAGGGAATATGAGGATTTCCTGAAGAAGTAGCAACATTTGTCTCCATCGTTTCTTGTGACACTACCTGATGCTCGTAAGGTTTAACCTGTACGATGATGGGCATCGATAGATCAATGATCAAAGGGTTATATGGACCAAGAGCTTCCACTTTGAGGTTGGAAATGGTTGGTTCCTCCATAATCAAATGTTATCCTCTTGGAGATGGGTTTGGCTTAGTTTCCTATGGCTTGGTCACCTCAAAAGACCCTTTCTAGTCTAGTCTTCGCCTTAGTGGTGGTGGGGGTGGCTCCAGATTAACCGGTGGTAGGCCAAGAAGCATTCATGACTAGCGGAGCTCCTAATCCTCCGTAGTATGAGAATATCAAAGACACACTAGGGATTTCTATTAACGTTAAATACCAACACACACTAGAAAAAGCTCCTATGAGACAAGACAAGAAGATCACTATCTAGTTGGAAGAATAGTTACAGCAGCCAACACTAGAGAAACTTATCGGTGCAAGTGCAACTCGAATATAGAAGCACCCTCCAAGTATACTCTGCAAAGCATGGCCCTATGTCTTCCCTAGGTACAACGGTATAACCCTGCATTCACCTATGTAAGTCACTAAGATAAACACAACTAGGTTTCCAATGCGTGAACAATCACCAAGTAGGTACAGTCGATAGTCAGTTGGATTGCAATGAGAAGGGTATCAAGCCCGAAACCTATCAAGGGTATCGAAAGAAAGTGTTCTGGAAGAGGATTGATGACTTCGAACAGATTCGAGACCCACGAAGATCCATGGAAAATGCGATCAACGGAATCCCAAGATAAGCCCTCTATATGTGTTCCCCACTACGCTTGGTCTGGCTTTAGAGGGCCTATCTCCACTACCTTTCCGCACGTGACCTCGTGTTTGTCCCTTGTGTTAGAGGGGGGTCTCGGATAACTTTCACAGTTACTGGACTTTCAAGCACTCCCTAGGACAGACTCTTATGTTTGTTTTTGTAGCCTTGAAGAGTTTCCTCTCCAATCCTAAATCAAGGCTCTAGCCTAGACTAAATTGATGGACCCTAATAACACAAAGTCTAATAAATTTTAATTAAGTGCTAATTTTAGTGGTTGTCTTAAGTCAAATGGAATGGAAGTGAAACCATTGATGTTCTTTAAGAGATGAAAGAGAAGAGCATAAGATGAAACTGAAAACAAACTACTTCTTCTTCACAAATAAAGATTTTCCAAATTAAACTCTTTCACCAAACTTTTTGTAACTATTTTCCTCAGATCTTTGAAAATAAAAAATTAAAACAAGATTTCGCTCAACTATGAGCTACTTAATGTACTAAGTATTGAAGTAAATAACTTAAGAAAACTTTATTTTTCCTTGATAAATAAAAAAACAAACCTAAACTACCTTTACGAAACAAATAAATGAAAAAAAAAATTATTGTTTTATGCTTCAAAACAAGAAATTTGAAAAATAATTATTTATTTTTATTCTAAAGAAAAAAAGGGAAAAATGACGACAAGACAAGACCAAGAAATGACTTCTAGCCCATCGTAGATTGTAGGGAGTCACTAACAATACCAAACAAGAAGATTAGAATAGACTCACAAACTTGTCTAAAAACCCTTATAAATAAAACACAAAAAATATTTGATAATAAAGATCTATACTGAGGTCAAACCTAGGCTACAGACTATTATAACAGAGACCAGGGATAGATCAAGAAAACCCCGAAGAAGTGCGACTTCTGACAGGGAAGAGAATGACTGCCTTTTATTTCAAAAATATTTTCTCAACATAGGCACACTACTAACACTTCAGCGGCATGCGTATGTACGTGGGCTATCCAAAGGCAGGGTGCATATGTACGCGTGCAGACCCACTACATGTCGCGTACACCTCTGTAACTTCTCAAAAAAATGAAAACCAACAGTCAAGAAAACTAGGCAGGGAGTACTGGTATTGAAGACCAGAATCCCTTAAAGACTCAGACATTTACATAATCTCAAAAAAGGCATTTAAACTAATTAAAGCACCCAAAAAAGAATATCCCCAAAAAACCCTAGAGGTTTCCCTAGTATGGTCGCCAATTCTGCTCTAGCGGGAAAACCCCCTTACGGACTACACTAGGGTTATGAATTGCATGTAGAGATAACCGTATAAAGTATCCTACTTTTAGCAACTATCCCGACATTACCAGACAATCATACATAAAATACAAAGTATAGGGATCCGATAGTCATACCTTAAACTCTGCGTCTGGTGTCGATCCATTTACGATCAGTTGTTTCTCGATTGCAGATTTCCTCCCAAGGACAACCTACATTCACCAAAAGACAAACAAGAAACTACAAGCATGCATTCTATATATGGATTAGTGTGTTAGACATCATAACAGAAAATGTAAACAAATCATAAAGATTTAAGACATCATTTGGTGGGACGGAAAAAGTATTTCTTTATATTAATCTCACAAAAGTTGTTTACAATATGAGACTGGAAACTACTCCTCGAACTCGGTCCTAGGCTCCTCTTCACCATGCACCAACTTCTTCCATGTATTCTTCTCCTCTTCAATTCTCTCTAGGGAAATGGCAAGGGTTTGCAATGGAGGAAAAGGGAATTCTGGCTCAAACTCACAATCTGGTTGCAAAATATTGGGGCAAAGTGGGAATACTGAAATGGGTAGAGTTTCTATGCTTGCGTTCTTCCTTTTGGAATGGGACCCCAATACCTTCTTTTATAGGCCAAAAATATAGTAACGGTTGGGGTGACTGGCTATGGGCGATCAAATGGTTAGGTAACGAACCGAAAACACGTATCCCTTTGCAATTTTTATTTTTCGCACTTTTTTATGAGTGTACGTGGGTTGTAATGGTGCATATAACGTATGTACATGGGAAGTAGTGGTGCAGGGAACGTACATATTCAAAGAAATGTTTTTTCAAAAGAGTTTTTCAAAGATGTTTTGGAAAAAATAGCAAGTAAGATGGCTTGATGCTAGGTATGCATGTCTGGTGCAATTTAGGGTTATAATAGTTGGAACAAACAACAGATATAACATCCTTCTTAGTCTCAGATTGTTCCATAGAAGGGATACTTCGTAAGGTTATAGAGTATTAATTTCATTGGATTTACAATATCGTGGATGGATCCATATCTGTCTTAAAGTGGGTAACTACTCTCGGGTGCATCCTGCGTCCCTTATGTAATTCCTCTCACTCTTGTATTAATTATCGAGGAAGACGTTAAGTCTAGTATTTTAGGTGTTGTATAGAAATGATTTAATGATTGGTCTTGGTTGTTGGACATAGTATCGAATTATCTTGACCGATTCATGATGTCTTACTCATGCGCCTGGTTATAACATTGATGTGTTAAAAATCAAGTACTTAGATTCTTGCGCACCCTAAAATAAAGTTGATGTCTAATGGTTTAGTAACTATATTTCTCTTGCACCTTTAGCCAAGGGATTGTATGGATGTATTAGAATTTGGTTACCTTACTCCTTAAAACAAAATTAATGATTATGTTTGCGCACTAATTTGATGAAGAAGGTTTGTTTGTGTAACTAGAATATATTGCGCACTAATTTTGATGATGTAGGATGGATTGCATAATGAGTTTTTGTTGTGGCATTGATTAAATGATGCATGATTGCTTTCCTTTTTTCACCTTGGAATAATGTTGATTTTAGTGGATTTCAGTAACTGATTAATAGCTCGTCCTGGAGAAAAGAAGATGTTTCCCTTGCACCTTGAAAATAAATATAATTGATTACATTGTGCCTTATTTTTTATCATTGTATGATTGATTTGTAATTATAATTCTCTTGCGTGCTTGAGAATTTAAGGTATTAAATGAAGTATTGAATGATATTTAGACTTCTCTTCTTGCGTGTGTTGAAGGGATCAATATAATGATTGGTCACTGGTGGTTACTTCTTGCACCATGAAAAATGTATTGTAACGCATGATTGTGGATATTATATTTCTCGCTCGCCTTGGAAGTTTATGTTACATGTGTCGGTTTATTAGATTCTTTTTGCGCCTTGATGATTGTTGATGATGTTATTTAGCGTATTCATTTATATTCTTTATCTGAGTAAATGTTCCTAAATTGCTTCAAGTTCATGACCTGCTAATATGTTGTGTTTTTTGTGTCACGTGAAATTCATTCATTATGATATCGTCAAATTGTGTCGCTATGACTCTATGATTGACGTTATTGTCCCATTGCTTAAACCAAAAAAATTATTACCTGTTGTACGTCGTATTTGTGTTGTAACGGTCGGGGTCGTCACAGTTATGAAAACTTAATTAAATTTATGAAAGTTGACTTCAATCAATATGCTAACTACATAATTTTTTAGACCAACGAGATGTCCTATTCATATCCTGTCAAATATCAAAACATTGTGAATTGCATAATTCTATTTTCAAATGAGAATTTTTCTATTCTGCAACATATTATTGAAAGGATACAATTGAAAACATTCTAGTGACATACAATTCCAAAAAAGGTATGTAAAAAATGGAAATATAATCTTTCTAGAGTTTAACATGTGTTCATATAAGTAGAAATAACAACACAAAATACTATAAATTTGGAATTTTCTTGAAAACTACTTCGAATCATTTTGAATAGACTTGGTTTTGTGGGTACCGTACCTCAGAGAAGGAGCAAAGGAGGTCCTAAAAAATAGACTTAGAGTGGAAAATTAGGGATGAGAACCGAACATATACATATCCTAAAAAATCCCTTCAAGTAAAATTAAATTTATCACCAAATCAAACATATTTCAAAAAACGTAATGTAATGCATAACAAAGAACACCAACTTTCAAAAAAAAATCAGTAATTTAAAATCTAGTGCTAGTTTTAAGATGATTTTACAGTTCAATTATAGCCAAGCTAAACCATTGTCCCACTGAGGTGAAGTAAGATCCTATGGGGTTTCAATTTCACTCAATGCAACCCATTACTCGCATGGCTCTATCTTCACATTATTGAGCACTCTAGTCCCTCATCTAATTATCAATCAACCATGAAACTCTCTTCTACTACCCTAGACCATCCTTTAGGATCTTTCTTTCCTTCTAGTGATTTTCAGTGTAGGTAGAAAGAGTAAAGCTATTGGTCACCTTCTAGGAGTATTATGAAAGAGGAAATACATGTTGCCTAAACAGTAAAAAAGAAACAACAAGAAGTGTTTTCTTGAGCCACTATTGACATTCTAGTCATTATTTTTCATCCAAAACCATCCAATTTCTTTTCACATTTTCAACAACAAATTCCAAAATTTCTACATGCTCCTAACATCCATAATTCCATAGGATTATATTACCATTTCAAGGCATAAAAAACTATGATTTTACACATATGTATTTATTAGTGATGTAATGACCCCTCCATTACAACTAGGAAAGCGAAGAACAAAAGGTGATTTGTTTTTCTTTAAAGAATTAGGAAATTAACATCAACACATAATTCATAGAAACACATAATATAGGACATCATAAGTAAAAGCATTACAAGCTACACATCATTGTAATCAATAACTACACAATCAATGCATCAACATAAAGGATAGAGACACATAAACATAAGTAGCGACGCAACTGAGCACATCACAATCAACTTGAAGCAATTTATAAACAATGATAAACCAGATACTGAATATTAAAGTGACTACCTACCCAACCTGACCTGCATGGTTAGGAACTCCAGGACACATTTCTTAGATGACACACCTTGTTATAAATTCGCTAAGGGAAAGATAAATATCATATGATACACATTAATATCAATTCATTGAGGGAAAAGATAAATATTAGATGACACACATTAATATAAATTCCCTGAGGGAAAATAAAAATCTCGGATGATACACATCATTTTAAATTCGTTGAGGGAAAATAAAAATCTTGGTTTGATACACATAATTTTAAATTCGCCGAGGAAAAATAAAAATATCAGATGATACACATTGTTTAAATTCGTCGAGGGAAAGGAAAAATATCGGATGATACACATCATTTTAAATTCGCTAAGGGAAAAGAAAAATCTCAGATGATACACATTTTTTAAATTCCCCGAGGGAAAGGAAAATCTCAGATGATACACATCATTTTAAATTCACTGAGGGAAAAGAAAATTATCAAATGATACACATTAATATAAATCCGTTGAGGGAAAGAAAAATCTCATATGATACACATCATTTTAAATTCGCTAGGGGAAAAGAAAAATATCAGATGATACACATTAATATAAATTCACTGAGAGAAAAGAAAAATCTCAGATCATACACATCATTTTAAATTCGCTAAGGGAAAAGAAAAATATCAGATGATACACATTGTTTAAATTCGCTAAGCGAAAGGAAAAATATTGGATGATACACATCATTTTAAATTCGCTAAGGGAAAAGAAAAATCTCAGATGATACACATTGTTTAAATTCGCTAAGGGAATGGAAAATATCAGATGATACACAAGGTAAACACAAATCATTCTCCCCCAGACACACGAGAATATTTACTCACGACAATTCGCAGAGGAATATAAGGTAAATGCAAAGTGGTTTTCCCCCAACACACACGGTATTTGTAAATGAAAAATCGTAGACTTTACAAGGTAAATGCAATGTGGTTTTCCCCCAACACACAAGGTATTTTTAAATTGAAAAAATTGCAGAGTTTACAATGTAGATGCAAGGTGGTTTTCCCACAACACACATTTTTTTAAATGCAAAAATCACAGAGTTTACAAGGTAAATGCAAAGTCATTTTTCCCAACACATAGAGTATTTTTAAATGAAAAATCACAGTGATGTGATGTAAAATTTGTTGAGCAAGTCAATGAAGTCATAGGGCCTTTGACTCCTCCAAAAAAAAATGAAAAGATATGATGAAAAAATCGTTGTGAAATTGAATGAAGTCTAAGGGTTTGTAATATTTTCATCAATGCAGAGATTACCAATGATGGGCGATTCATACCAAGAAAAACAATGCAGAATAAATTTAATATAGAACTCAAAAAGCTCAAGATGAAAGGAGTTGGACGAATTGTGCAAAAATAAAAACGCAAAGATGAAGAATATGTAAAAACGAGGATTGACATCTTTCTCCAGATTGTTCTCGATAACCATTCTAACTAAAGGTATGACGGATAAGGAATAATATTCAAGAATCCAAATGTAAGAAAATTTTTAATCATGACAAGAGGGGTTTAGATATACAACAAATATTAAATAAAATTTTGACACACATTCCATAATATTCATATTTTCCTTAGCATAGATTAACATCAATATTCATAAAACCTTTAAAATATCAATACAAGGTGGAGTATCATAACCAATAAATTTGGCATTGACAAGGATTTATATTGTTGAGGAACTCTTCTCAAACTTGTGCCTCGCTCCTTAGCCTTCCAATCCAAGGAATCCACCAGTACCTCCCAGCCAATGCTAGGGGTATTATTCTTCCCCCTTAGCCCCCCGAGCCGCAAAGGGT
>JZKD02S0317068.1:0-19591 GCA_000966675.3 Picea glauca | reverse complement strand
AAGAAATGAAAATCTAACTATTGTACATGCTCCATTGGCCTGGAACAACCTTTCTCTAACTCAAGAATGAGAAATGTAGGGTTTCAGATGGGTTCCATTCACCCATCCTTGCCTAAGGATACCATCTAGTTGTTTGAGCCTGACTGCACCAAAGTGTCATATTTCCGCAACTATGAATGGACCCAACCAATGCATGTGTAACTTTCCTGGATGTTTTTGATATCAACTGTCATAGAGAAGAACCTTATCCCCTTGGCAGAATCTCTTGGACTTAATATGTCTATCATGCCAAGATTTATGTCTGACCGTCTCAACTATCTAATGAAAATCCACTAAAAATCTTGCTTCCTCAATTTCATGCAAGTCTACAATCCTTTTCACAACTAATTCATCATCTGTCATGTGTGCATCTTGTGCTATATAAATACTAGGAGTGATAAAATTTGTAGGTACAATCGCTTCTTTGTCATAAAAAAACTCAAATGGGGTGTATCTGTGTAACTTCTTTGTGGTAGTCCTGTAAGCCTATAATACCGCAGCAATTCTATCATCCCAATCCTCCCAGTTTGCACAACATACTTTTGTGAGTACTCTTTCCAGAATTTTATTAAAGGCCTCTACCATACCATTAGCTTGTAGATGGTAAGGGTTGCTCTTATGATGTTGTATAAGAAACTCATTCATTAATGCTACAATTGTACTACTGATCAAATGAGTACCTTGATCACTTGTTAGACTTCTAGGAAATCCAAACCCAATGATAACATTCTCGAAGATAAATCTAGAAATTGTGTATGTAGAACAATCTTAAACTACCTTTGCTTCACCCCATCTTGTAAGGTAATGAGTTGTAGTTATGATTTATTTGTCCTTTGAGTTCTTAGTTAGGGGGTGGATTAGTCCAATAAAATCAACATCCCACTTCTCAAATGCTTGAAGTGCTCTGACTGGATGAAGGGGTAATTCATCTCTTTAAGACAACTTTCCTACTCTTTGGAAAATGTCACATGATATAGCATATTCCTTAGCATATTTAAATAATGTGGCCCACCATAAGATAACATGAAGTACCTTTTTTGCAGTGGCCTTACCTCCAACATTGCCTCACACAACTCCATTGTGGCATTCCCATAGGATATCCTACCTTTCATGGTTTAAGACACATCTCCTAAGGACAGTGTCGAGTCCCAATTTGTAAATTTTCCCAGAAATCAACTAATAATATGTTGCGTGAACTACCATATGTCACTTTTGGGTTGCAGAGTACGTTTCTGGGTAGGTTCCTATACTAAGGAAGACAACAATGTCTTAAAGATACTCTAGAACGACCTCAATCCAGAACAGTTCTGCATCTGAGAGATGATCATCTACTGCTCTGCCACTTTCCCCTGACTCCAACCTAGAAAGGTGATCTGGACCTAAATTGCATATTCTTGGTTTGGAAATTACCTCTAAAGACAAATTTTGGAACAACAGTAGCCACCTGCAAATTCTTCCCTCCAGTACTATTTTATTGACTAGGTACTTCAAGGCAGAATGGTCAGTGAAAAATTTGAAATGTGATCCTAGAAAATAATGCCTAAACTTCTGTAATGCATAAATCACAGACAAACCTCCCCTTTCAGTGGTTGTGTAGTTGTGCTAATTTTTCGATAATTTTATGCTAGAAAATTAAATAGGGTGGTCCATATTTCCTTCCCCTGGTTGCGCTAAAATGGCTCCTAGGGCGATGCCTGATGCATCTACATGTACATGGAATTCAATTTTCCAATTTGGAAATATCAGGATTGATGCAGTACTTAGCTTCTCTTTTAGAATGTCAAATTCCTTGTCACACTCAGTCATCCATTGAAATAGTTCAGACTTCTTCAATAATTTCTCAAGGGGTGTTGTAATAGTTTCATATCTTCTAATGAACCTACGATAATATCTTATATTTCCCAGTGTGGAGCGCAACAATTTGGCACTCGTAGGTGATGACATATTCATAATGAATACAAATTTAGATGGTTCTACCAGGACTCCTTCTCTGCATACAATATGGCCTAACAAATTGCCATGCAGTACATTGAAAATACACTTTCCTAGATTTTTAGATATCTTCATTTCACGACATCTATCAAACATTAACTAGAGTAGGATAACATGATATTTTAATAGGTTGTACATTTTCCAATCATCCATATAGAAGTCTACAAACTTGTGGATGAATTCTCGAAAAGATGCTATCACAATTTGAGAGAAAACTGTAGGGGAATTCTTCAACCCAAAGGGAATTACATTGTGTTTGAATGATCCCCAATCAGTTATGAATGTAGTATTCTTATTGTATTCCTCTATGATTATGAATTGATTATATCCTAAGAATACATCTGTAAATGAATAGGATTCTTTTCCTGCAACTTGATCTAATACCTCCTCACTGAAGGGTGTGGGAAATGGGTCGTGCACACATGTAGAATTTAGATTGCTTTAATACACACAGATTCAAGTGTCTAAATCTGTTTCTTTCTTACTCTGAATAACTATGGGGCTAATCCATTCTGATTCTTCAATACGGAAAATCAATTATGCCACAAGCATCTTGTCCACTTCTTTCTTAACCTTTTCTTTTATTATAGGATTGAGGTGGTATGGTTTGTGCTTCATAGGTCTTGAGCCTGGTTTCAACTCTATTTTCATTTCTCCCATGGCTCCTTTTATGCCTTTTAGCTCTAAGATGTTTTTTGGAAACATGTCCTCATACTTTTGCAATAGACTATGTACTTCGTTAATAGCTTGCTCATCCCAATAGTCTCCTATAGAAACTATCTTAGGATTATCTACACTCCCTATATTGAATTTCCATAACTTAAGTGGATGATTATAGGAACTACACCTGTGATTGGGTTTGGTATCCTAAATCTCTCTACTACCTTCAGTTTCTTTAATGTATAAGTTTCTAAGCTCTTCTAAATCATCAGGGTTTTCTAGGTCTCTCTCAACTTTACATCAAGGTACATATATATTATCAATTTCAAGACTCAAACTAGATTGAAGAAAGTGAACATGGGCATCACATACTACTGGACTTGATCTATTTTTACAAATGTCAGCAAAAAGAATTTCCATAATTCTTTGAAGGACAATGTTGAGCTCGGGATACTTACTTGTAAAGGCGAAATCCTTGTAGAATTTTTCTTGTAAGACCTTCCAATAGTTCATTTTTCTTCTGGTCTCCTCATGTATATACTAGGTGTTTGGAATAGGCCCCATTGAATGGAAAAATTCCTGGACCCATAGGTGAGAGGGTACCTCCGCAATTCTCCACTACTTTAGACAATGCTCAATATGCATCTAAGGGTCAGATTGTACATCAAACAATTGTGCATCTTGTAAATCTATCGTCATTTCTTCTTTCATTCAATCCCTCCCCCGGAATCAACATTATATGGATTTATTTGCATCCTTCCACTCTATAATCGATTCTTTATGAGTGGCCCACCATCTAGAGGGGTTATATTGCAAGGCGAAGTCAAGAACATATATACTTTTTTCCTCCTCTATCTTTTCTTCCATGTTGGTGATAAATTTTGTACCTATGAGGTACCATTGTATGTAGGAGGTTCCCTGACCTTAGTTCCAATCCATATTATTGATCTAACAATTGTGCATCACCTTGAAAATAGCTCATATGAACCTTTCTTCCAACTGTCAAATGTTGCTTCTGAATCCTCATCAACAAATTGCATGCTTCTCTAGATTAATGATATTTCTACCATAGGATTGAGGTAATCTGGTCTTGTGCCTGCTATGAAAGTGTACAATTGGTAAAGGGCCCCTGAATCCATATTATGGTCCACTAGTTCAACATATCTAGGCCCTAGATAAGGATCTAAAGGAGGGACTACTTTTATGTCATCAACTTCAAACATCATGGTGCCCCTCTTTAAATCGATAATAGCATAATTTTCATATGCCAAATCAATCATGAGTAGATTAGGGTAGGGATCCTTATCTCCCATGATTTCAATCACCTCAAAATTAGCTGTGATCTTAACTCCCACAACATCTATTTCCACATTTTCCAACCTTCCAACTGGGAAGATACGGTACTGATTTTCCATTCTCAACTAGATAGGGGAATGTACTAACTGAATTTTCCAAAATCTTCCCAGGTATTTTTAGGTAGGATGTTAAGATCTAATCCCATGTCTAGCATGACATATTTGATTTCAAACTCATCTATATGGGATTCTAACCTAAATTATTTTCTAGTTCGCACCTTCCTTCTTTGTATTCTCTGGGTATTGTTCTCGGGGAGGTTAGTCCTTACTATGGCTTTTGAAGTTCCCTCATTCCCCAGTATCACGTATAGGGTGTTGCACAACTTCTTAGTGAGTTGTTCATCCCCTAGGATA
Source organism: Picea glauca (assembly GCA_000966675.3). NCBI lineage: Eukaryota > Viridiplantae > Streptophyta > Pinopsida > Pinales > Pinaceae > Picea > Picea glauca. Next base: position 15,191 of record JZKD02S0317068.1, on the reverse strand, counting down.
TCAAAGAATAATTGAAACCATAGATTAATTACACTTTGAGACTGGTCGGGGTGTTTTCTTGGAACTGCAGAATTCCTGGGTGCTAGTGGTGAAGTAGGGGCTTGCACAAGGTTAGGTTGATAGGTGGATGTAGGAGGATTATCTAATACTTTTGGAATGGGGACAATATTAAATATCTCTATTTCATTTTTGAAAAACAACTTTTGTTTCACATGATCATACATGTCATCTTTGGGAATAGCCTTCTTAATCTTGGGATGACCATCTGTGTCTACCCCAGCCTTTTCTACTCCATGAGTAATAATGTTAATATTTGGTATTTATCCCTCGATTTCCATTTTTAATTATGATCTTATGAGTTTAGCTCCACGTTAACAAACTCAATCTTCCATCTTTGTAATCAATTCTGGACAGTCTTCAGTTGCGTGTCCATTATTTCTGCAGTTCGAGCACCATGGTCATCTTGGGTGAGGGAAATCTCTGGCCAAAAGACCTTGTTCATTGCATTTGTAACATCTTATCAACCCTCTCCATCCATTTCTCCTGTCTCTGAAACCACCTCCGGTCCCTCCTCCCTGGCCTCTTCCAGGTCGCTAGGGGGTTTAATTTACTCTAAATAATGTCTGGTCCAATCTATCAGCAAGTTCGTCCAGTGCTCAACATTGATTTGTGGCATGGGTCGTAGATGCAAAACAATCATAGTGTATTTTATTTAGTGTATTTGTGTACTTATGCATAATAGGAAACTTCCTCGACGCATGCCCATGTGTCCAACAAATATCACAATACTCCACTATCTGAGGAGTCATAACTCTTGGGAAGGTATTATACAGCCCTAATGTATGGAATGTTGGAGTCATAGACACTTGCGCAACTCCTCCCATAGCTACTGAAGGCCCCATTGGGTTTTTAAGAGGTCCCATGCTCCTCATGCATGGACATTCATTTTCCAAATTCCATTTTGTGTGGCATCATGTGCACCAAACCTGAGCACCTCCTGGTCTTTGAGTGGTTAATTCTTGAATCTTTTTCATTAGCGTTGATATTTGTCCCTGAAGTTGTGACAAATTTTCATCTACCAGGGGTATGGTCATTCTCATATTGCATGGATAACCTTCCATGGATTCTATATTCATCGACTTCTCCAAGGCTTCTGTTAACATGGCTATCCGTTGTTGCATTAAAGGAATTCTTGTCAGAGGTAGTAATTCTTGAATATGCCATTCCCTCTGGTGATCTTCATGAATTGGATGTGCTAGACTCCTAATAACATGCTTGAACTTTTGGCTTTACTCCCATCCATATTGTCCTTCCCTTTGTTGAATCTCTCGCAATTTAGAGAGATATTGTTTCTCTGACTAAGGTAGTTTGAATTCGGCGATGAATTTCAGCCAAAATTGGCCAAGGGTGAATGCTTGTCCTTCCAGCCCAGGTTCAATATCCTTCATATACCATTTGAGAGAATGACCCCTCAAGGTATTCTAAAACTACACTAACTTATTTTCATCGAGAGTCCCTTTGGAACTCCAAATGGATTCACACAAGAACCAACGTTTCTCTACATCTTCGTCTCCTTTACCCTAGAATTCTGGGTATCGGGCTATCAATCCTCCCACATGTCCAACCATTATGCATCTCACTATTCCTAATATAATAAAACCCAATGGTATTGGTTGCAATATGACTGGGGATCCTAATATGCTCCTAGCGTTTACACTTACAAGTTGATTATGGATAACTGGTTGTGAAGGAATAGAAATAGCATAAGTAGGAGGTGTAGAATTTACCACGGGTATAGAGGACACCTGGGGGATGGGTGATTCATGGCTAGTTCCTCTGACTTCTAGGTGGGTTACTTTGATCTAGGGGCTCTAATTATCTTCCTCTGGAGAATCCTTCTCTGCGTGATTCCTGATGTCTCCTGCTACCGGGGATAATTCTTCTTGATCTCCCGCAAGGTCCAGACCTTCTTCGTCCTCCCTTGATTCTCCATGTTCTTCTTCTCATACACCCATCCAAGGACTCCTTTCTCTCTGCACTTCTCTCTATTGAAATATTAGAATGGCCAGTATTTCTTGTCTTCTCACCTTCCTCAACTCTTCTTTCATTCCTTCGTGTGTTCCTCTTGATCTAAGTTCTTTCCACAACACCTCAGACTGCTTCACTACTTTCTTTACTTTTATACGCTGCCACTTCTCAACAATGGAAACTCTCCTTAAGTCTCACACATTTCTTGTGTTTGTTTCTTGATATTCCCCCATATTTCAAAGAACCCTTTCCCCTTCTCAGGTCACGATCCTACCTGAAAATCACCCTACCCCAAGAGTTGTTGTTTAGGCTGCCATCTCATTTGAGGGAATATTTATCATCCCCTCCTCCATCAAGAATACTTTGATCCACAGGGGAATTTCCCTCAACAATCTGTTGCATGCACCTTTCTTGAAAATTTCTTCTACCCGTGAAAACGATTGGTGATTCTCAGCTGCAAATTCAACGATGTATCCCTCCAGAGTCAGGCGAAACTAGAAATTGACTGCTCATGTGATCTGGTGATCCAGCTGATGAAGTGTTGCAATATTATCTATATCCCAATTATAGGTCTTCTTGACGTGTTCTTGGAATTTTGTACCTTCTTGAATCCTATCTATCCAATGGAATAGTTCTTCAATAAATTTAACCCATAATATCTCATACTGGTCCCTAGATATTTCTGCATAAAAGACAAAATCTCTCATTATCTTCTCGTTGTTTCCTCGCAACTCTGATTCCTTCCATATAAAGGTGTCACAATGTCTTTCCCACCATTCTCGAATCTCAGATCTATATATATGTGGAAGAATTCTCCTCACATGTTCCCTTTTACATCATAGGTCACGGCAACAAAACCATTTTGTTGGCGTAAAATTGTTCATCTAGGGTCCTTCTTAGGTTACCAACAAAAGGTACCGAAGTAGTCTAGAGCACTGGCATTGTCATCTTCTTGGGAGGGAATATATCTCACCCAAAGCACAACCAATACAAGAAGGATAGGGAAGGGTAAGGAGAATAATTAGACAGATCTCTGAGGTATTGAGGCTCACTGTAATCTTGCACATAATAGACTAAACTTGGAACAATCCTGAGGAATTCCTAACCGGGAAATAAAGCAATAGTGTTGTGTTTTCATTCATAAAGACACATTTAAGTACATTAGACATAAATATAATAAATAAAAACAACTCGTTCATGCAGTAAGACTGAATACTCAAGAGTTAGATTTTAAATTCAGGCCTTTGTTTATATTGATAATACCAAAATATGATACATTGTTTGTCTGGTTCTCACTTGATCTCCAGATTCAATAATACTATAGTACCGACCCATTACATCAGTGACTCTCATCACACTATCAATATTTACAACAGGAATAGTAATAACTTGGAACTAACATGCTATTAAATAGTGACATTACAACCCTTTTCTTAACATTTCACTATTAGCCTATCATTCTCGGTATCATTAGCTCATTAAACTATTAAAATCGCATTGGTATTCTATATATAATCTGATTTAGCTGGTTAAGAACTCAAGATTTCTTTATTTTCTTGATCTTGTTGTTGATGTGGCACTATCCCTTTGATTTTTTATGTTTCTTCCTTTCTTGCATTTTCCATATTCTCAAAAACTTGCACAACTTCCATTTTACAAAATGAAGCTGCAATGTGATGTGCACAACTTCAAATCAACAAAATGTAGGACCCAACAATTTGCTTCATCAATTTTTACGTTTATACTTTCCACTATCTTGTTGAGTTTGATATTATAACATTTGTATTCCTTTATTTTTCTTGAGTAACTGCTATAGTGGGAAAACCCCCCTATGGACTACACTAGGGTTCAACATGTAGGCCGAGATAACTATCTAAAGTCTCCTAATTTTCAACAAATACCCCAAATACACCCCACATTCATGCATAAAACACAAGATAAAAAGATCCTGTAACTCTACCTTAAACTTCACGTCTAGTGTCGATCCTTTTGTGTTCGGTTGTTCCTCAACTACAAGTATCCTCCCAAGGCTAGCCTACATTCATAAATAGACAAACAAATAACTAAAAAAATAAATCTTATATATGAATTAGTGGGTTATATGTCATAATCAAACATAAATCAAACATAAAGATTGAACACATCATATTCGGGACAGAAAAAATATTCCTTTTTATTAATCTCACAAAGTTACTTACAATGAGATCGATGAATGATCCTCGAGCCTGGTCCGAGCTCCTCTTCACCAAGCTCCAACTGTTCTTCCACATATCTTTCTCCTCTTCAGCTCTCTCTAGGGAATGAATTAGGCTTGCAATTAAGGAAAAAGGCAAGAATAGGGAATTCTAGCTCAAAAATCACAATGTGGTTGCAAATTCTTTGGGCATGGGGGTAAAGTGAAATGGGAAGAGTTTCACTGTTCTTATGATTATATTTTGAATGATACCCCAACACCTCCTTTTATATGAAAAAAAGAGGGTTATTCGTTTCAGTGACAAGCTATATGTGGTGGGACAATTGGGAAACTACCCTATAGCTCGTAATCTCAACGAATTCCTTGCAATTTTTATTTTTTTTTACAACTTTTGTGAGTATGCGTGGGTTTTAGTCATCCATCTAGTGTATGTACATGAGATGCAATGGTGCAACAAGCATGTGTAAGTGGGAACTAATGGTGCAGGGCGCATACATCTTCAAAATTATGGTTTTTAAGAAGAGTTGCTTAGTGATGGCTTGGCAAAAATGGTAAGTAAGAGGGCCTAATGCCATTTATGCATGTATGGTGAAATTTATGGTTATAACAGATGCCCCCTAGTGTGTGAGTTTAGAAGAGCATATGATGGCCGAAATACATTACAAATCTTCACCAACGTACGAAGAAAGTGAGCTGGGGACCAAAGTTCGGGAGGTGCCATCTGCAAAAATAATAATTGTCTCACCGAGGCAGGCATACCCATGCTCGGGATGAAATAAATCATGTATTCCAATCAAATACACTCAATATCCATGTCATATAACTATATAAAGTGTATCCACGAGAAATACACCATGAATCTACATCTCAAAATCAAAGATATACATGTATAGTATCCATCTTCAAGAAGTCAATGATGCCTAATGGATGGAGATGAGGCCTTCAAAGCTTGAGAAACAACTTCAAGATATTCAAAACTCAGGTAGGAGTGTTATGTGAGCATACAAATTCACTACCCATAGGTATTCAACGAATCACTGGCAACAAACAAGAGTATCTTATTGATTAGGCAGAGAACTTTAGTGATTTTGAATAAGGACTTGATTGGACTTTTAGGGATGGTCGGGCATGAGGGAAAGAGATTAACTACAGAGAGGCTGAATCAAGTTGGGTAAAAATTCCCTTGGACAATAGAATGACAGATGATTAGACTCAGGTAGCATGACATTGACATAAGTCTATGATGCAGGAGGTAATGCAAACTCTCCATATGTTTGGAAGAATAACCAAACGGAGGAGGAAATAGCTCTATGTAGCGAGAACAACTTCCTAACGTAATATTAAATCCCAATGCTTGAAGAACAAACAAAAGGATGTTCTTTGTCTAAGGACCACTCATTGTGCTGCCATAAAAGGAAAATACAATTTCGTCCTCTTTTGGGGGTATAGTTGATTTTTTTGTCTTTTTCAATCATTTTGGAAATCTTGAAAAAGAATAAAATAATGCTACATTACAAAGGAGGAACGAGTGTTGCAAGAATACTATTTCCAAGTGCAAGGAACACACTAATGCTCAGAGCAAGGAGATATGTGCATGGAAAGTACACTCGGGAAAATTCCTCCCTGGGTCAAGGTGTCAAGACCCAAAGAAAAAATGCTACAAGGCTTGCGTATAAGGAATGCTTCAAAGGTTCAGTTGAGAGAAACATGGAGATGGAATTAGACCAAAGACACAGAGATGCAAATGTGATTAACAGGACACAATGATAATTCCCTTCAATGTAATTTTAATGAGCCCAAAGAAGGTAAGATCAATTGTTTTTCATTTTTAGAGAGTCTGAAAAAGTGAAAAAGAAGATTCCACTGGGGTACCTTTTTCGAAGGTAGTCTAGTCGGTTCAAAAAAGGGGTGAACTAACACTGAAAAGATGTCTATTCAAAACCATTTTAACAGGTGTGATAAAGACAATATCACTTGACATTATTTTTACTTTTAAGGAGTCTGAAAAGAACATAACTATGGACTCGCTTCCTTTTTCTAGATTTAGTCTCCTTAGCCCGAAAAAGTGAAATTTTTTGAGGAGAACTCTCTCGGCAAGATGAATCTCCTGAGGTGTACCTTTTTCCTCCTTAATCTACAGGCCATAAAAAGGGGTAAAATCCTGTCAGTAGATGTTTTTCTGAACCAATTAACAAGTGTGAAAGAACAAGGTTACTCGACGATCTTTTCAATTTTAAGGAGTCTGAAAACAGCTTAACTATGGACTCCATAGAGGATGTTCTTTTGGAACAATTTAATGAGTGTGAAGGAACAAGGTCACTCGACAATATTTTCAATTTTAGGGAGTCCAAAAAGAGCTTAACTATGGACTCTGTGGGGGTTCCTTTTTCGTAAATTTAGTCCCTTGGGCCCGAATAAGGGTTAAACTTATACTTGAGAATACTCTTCTAGCGAACCAAAGTTCCTAGAGCGTAAATTTGTTCATAAAATTGACTATCTAGACTGAAAAATGGGTAAACTACCACCGAAAAGACATGCCTTCAAATTTTAGTTTGGTGAGTGTTAAGGACAACAAGATCACTCGACAATATTTTCATGTTTAAAGAGTCTGAAAAGGGCTTAAAAGAAGACTCATTTTCTGGGAGTCCCAAGGGTGAGGTCAAGAGTGATAACATATCAGACATATGTTGCTCAATATCATAATATGGACAAGACTAAAAAGGACTCTTGAGCCTAAATTCATTAATGACAGCATGGACACCAAAAATGCAACCATGATCTACCTAGGGAATCCATGAAAAGGTAGTCTTTACCACCAAATTATGACACTTCTAAAGAAGCAATGATGGTTCAGTGTCACAATTCTATGGGATCGACCCTATGGAAAAGTAGAAAAGACAACGAGATGCAAAAATTGAAGGTGGAATCCTAACTTAAATGCAAAAAGTTGGAAAAATGACTTTTACCAAATAATCTTTAAAAGTGACCCATGTCCAAAAAAGTTCCCCAAAACAAAAGTGAAGTATATCATAACATCCAATGAGAAACTCAAGAACCACGTTAAATTATTTTCAAGCCAGAAAAAATGACAAAAGAGTCCAAAAAAAGAAAAAAAGGGCCAAAAAAGTCTATAAATAGAAGCTGGCAACTCATTATCACCATTGTAAATTGAGAATTGACTAGAAACCCCAAAACACCCATTTTCTAAAAGAGTTGATTTCGGGAGCTTCAGAGGACGAAATGAAATTCTGCTCAGACCAAGTAAGTACAAATCAATCCCTCTTTCATTTCAATACTTCCATTTTTCATTTCTTCGGGTTTTGGGGGGGGCGCACACCATTAAAAAATGGTGGACCTACATGTACATGGGATTTCCAAGGAAAACCCATGTATGCCCACAGGTAGAAAACAATATGCCCATGTGCATATGCGACTGTGTTCAAGGCATCCTCCGTACACCCTAAAAAAGGTAGAAAAATAAAAATGCAAGAGTTAACTTACTCCATGAACTTGTTTGTAACATGGTGTATGTCCACTGGAGAGAGGGGGAGCATGAGGATATAGATATCTTGGTTGATTAGGACCTTGCAGTTATGGTCACATTGAGACAATGTGGGTTGTGGAAGTTCTTTTGGTTTCCATTCATGAGGGCACAACCTAGGATGTTGAATGCCTTGGTAGATTATTGGAATCCCGATGCTAAGGCATTTATGCTCGAGGGGAAATCATTGACTCCAACGAATGAAGACATTTACTTTCTGACATGCCTCTCGAGGAGGGTTGAACCAGTCAAATTGCATGCTTTTCCCCTCAGGTCTCACAACATTGCTGAGTTGATTGAAATACATTGCGATCCTGACACTGATAAAGTAGGTTCTCAGGTGCCAATCAACAAGATCACCAACCTATCACTGAAATTGATATTTTTACTCATTGGGCAGATTACTAGATCTGCAACTTTACATTAGGCCTCTCAGGCGCACATGCATTGTGCAGTTCCATGCTTGAATGCACAAATCTTTGATTGGAGTATGACCATGCTAGACTACATGAAGAGACAACTCACCAAGTGTCGCGGGTGGAACAAAAAAAACTTTGGTTTTGGGACCATTCTATGCTCGTTATCTTTTGAGAGGGTACCCAGTCTTAGTCCATGAGAGACAGTGCAGGGGCATGTGGCCTCCACTCTAGTAGTGTGTAGATGGGTGGCATTGCTATCGTGATAGAGGCAACGGAAGGACCATAGAGGCCTTTGATGACACCTTTTTTGACTGGTGGTCATGACAGATTCTGGCGATAGAGGACTACCCCTATACTGGGATCAACTTTTCCAAGGACCTCGACATGCCCTTACTTCCTAGTGTTGAGCGAGGAGAGATGGGTATGTTTTTTTTTTTAAGTTATTTAATTTTTAGTTTCTTTTTATATATATCATTTTTGTATGTACCAAAGTATCTGACAATTATGTATCTATTATGTATAGATGTGGGACCAGTGCGTCCAACAGAGTTTGCGAGGAGCAGGCAACATCCTCGGCCAAAGGCAGCACCACCAACAACCTCCAGACCAACAATAACAGCAGTGGGACCTCCAGCTGGAGAGGCTGAGAGAGTGTTGAGATGGGTGGAGTAGAACCTCACCGCACTCACTCATACAGTGCTTATGGCCGAGATCAAGGATCTCCTAGCATCTATGCAGCCTCATATAGATGGGGTGCCATGGAACTGGGTCCATATTTTCTAGCATTTGGAAAACATAGTCATTCACTATGGCAAGCCCAACAGGCCCCGTGATTAGCTTAGGGTGGACCACTTACGTGCCGAGGGAACTTTTTGTATATTTTTTAGGGCATAAGCCCCGTGATGTATACCAGACATATTATTTTTTGAAGCGCTTGTGCCCACCTATGTACTCTGATACTTTTGATATATATATGCGTATTTACATATTTTTATGTCTTATAGATTACATTTTTACAATGTATGTACATGTGTATGTGTGTGCAGTATGACAATCTAATACCTGATTAGATAGAGTATCTTTTATTTGATTCAATATCCTAGGAACGTGGATATACGTAATGTAATCAAAGCACCGTTCTAAGAGACGTACCATAAGGAATAGTCGATTTAGAGTAGGATCATAAACCTGGTAAACCCCATTCAACTGGGATACAACCAGCTATGCATCTCAGTAATCTCAAAGGTGAGAGATACCATGCGACAAGGAATCACAAAGCAACTCTATTACTACACTGTACTTGGCGACATTGTTTGTAGCATCACCTAAACATATACCTCCAGAAGATAGCAACTGGCCTTAAGGTGTGAAGATCACCCATGCTGCGGAAGCAAGCCTCCGATTGTGTCAGATAGCATCATCTGAAAACCCAATGAACACCTTTGATTCACTTGACATATTCCACAATGAAAAAGATGACATAAAAAATGACACATCCATGAAACGAAAAAACAAAAACTAAACTATATAAGAACTATACATATGTACAAGAAGTCACCCAAGGTGACCCACCTACAAGTAATACTTCTTGAGGTAGAGTGCATTTCTAGGCTCCACCAAATATTTCCATTCAAAGTCAACCAAATGATAAGCACCCTTCTTTAATACCTCCTTCACGATGAAAGGTATGAACCACATGGGTTTGAACTTGCCTGCCCCCTAGGGATCCTTATCTTGGTCATAGACCAGGACAAGGTCACCTTCGGAGAAAATCCAAGGATGAACGGACTGATCATACTGACACTTTACTTTTTTCTTATGAGACTCGTTAGCCAAGGTTGCGTCACGTCTTTCCTCATCGAGTTTCTCGAGATATAATAAGTGTTCCTCAAGCGGTGAAGTGTCTGTTAATAACTGTATTGCCAAACTTAGAGATGGGATCTGGAACTCTATTGGTAGATTGATTCCAGCCTGTAAATGAGTTGAAAAGGTGAAAAATCGGTTGCAGTCTTTACAGACATTCGGTAGGCCCACAATGCCGAGTACAACATCAAATTCTTATTTTACTTGGCCGAATTGATCATTTGTTGCAGAATAGTCTTGAGAGACTTATTCACAGCTTCCACCTGACTATTCACTTGTGGGTAGTAAGGTGATGAGTGTTCTTGCCTCAACCCAATATTTGAGGTTAACTAAGACATCATTTTATTCTGAAAGTGATTGCCATGGTCCCTGACAATTTCCCTTGAGATGTCAAACCTTGCTACAATCTGGTTAAAAATAAAGAGAGTTGTTGTTTTTCCATCATATTTGAATGTTGGCATAGCCTTGAACCACTTTGTGAAGTATTCTACTGCTACAATGATATAATGATGCCCCCTGGCTGAAGCTGGGTGGCATGTAGTGTAATCAATCCCCCACTTGGTGAAGGGACCAACTGTAGTGATGAGAAACATGGGAGCGGGGTGTGCCCTCATCTTCCAAGAGAAGATATGACACAGGTGGCACTTCTTGACTGATTCAACGCAATCCTTGATTAACATCGACAAAAGTAACCGACTCATAGAATATTTTTGGTTGTTGCCAACCTAGACAAATGACAACCACATGCTCTAGTGTGGCAGTAGTTAAGAACAAGTTCCACTTATTCATGAGTGAGACACTAGTGGAGGATGAAATCTACACATTGATGATATAAAGTATCATCGAGAATGAGATAGGTTTTTTCCTGATGGCCTATACGTCAGCGTTCATCGCGGTAAGAAGAGGTGTGGAACTTAAATGCCTGGAGATAGACTAGTATATCTCCATATCAAGGGTCTAAAGATGAAATCAGAAAAATATCTCCTTTAATTGGTGATTCTTCAGGCGTAACATCACCTAAATTGACCGGAAGTTCCAAGATAAGTTATGCAAAGACCAATGACTTCTTAGATTTCACAGAAACAAAATACAAGTCAAATTCCTAGATGATAACAATCCATCTAATCATCTTTTCACCGATTATACATCATGTCAACACATATTGGAATGGATTCTCAACAACAATGATGATGGTCTTATGAGGTATAATATAATGACAGAACCATTGGACAACATGGACTGCCTCTAATGCAAGCTTCTCAACGTGGGAGTCGTTATGTTCTAGTCCAACCAGGCCTTGGCTCAGGTAGTAAATCACATTTTCTTGAAGAAAATCATCCTCTTGAACCAAGACCATACCGATGGTTGACTCTACTGCGGCCAAGTAAAATAATAATTTTTTATTATAATTGGGAGGCCAGAGCATAGGGGCAGACATGAGGGCGTGTTAGAATGCTTTGAAAGAGAGATGAGCAGCTTCGTCCTAATAGAGAGGAACGTCCCTTTTTAGTAAATGCATGAACCCTTTAGTGATATCGATATAGTTTGCGATAAAATGTTGAAGAAAGTTGGCTTTTCCCTGTAAACTCTAAATATGAAGGACTATGCATGGGGGAGGCAATTAAACTATTGCCTCAACCTTTAGAGGACACACCATTATCCCTGTTGTCGAAACTATGAAACCTAGAAGACCACTGGACGTCACACAAAATCTACAATTGTTTGGATTCAATAAAATCTGATAGTAGACACATCGCTCAAAGATAAGTCGAAGGTGTGTGGGATGATCAACTCTCTTATGATATTATATGTTAAATCATCGATATAAGCCTCGACTATGTGTTTGAGATCGTGGAAATAAAAATACATGGCCTACTGAAAAGTGGCTCCAACATTCTTGAGGCCAAAAGGCATCTTCGAATAAGAGAATGTACCTCCTGGACAAATAAAATTTGTTTCATGTTGGTCTTCAGTATTAATCTGTATTTGATTGTATCTCAAAAATCCATCCATGAAAGAAAATACCTCATAGCCTACGCATTCATCGACAATCTGGTCAGTGAATGGGGTGGATAAATTATCCTTTGGACAGGCCTTATTCAAATCACATAATTCCATACATACATGAATCATTTCCTGCTTTTTGTTGAATGGAATGGGATTTGACACCCATTGAGTCAATTGAATGAGGTAGATGAACCTGACTTTGAGCAGTTTCTCTAGTTCAACCTTAATAGTTGTTGCTTTCTTAGGATTTACTAGACGAAGCTTTTGTCAGACTGGCTTAGTGTCAGGATATGTCATTATTTCGTGTTCGATGATTCTTGGATCAATGCCTGGAATTTCCTCGTAAGACTAGGAAAAACCATCACGAAATTCCTTAAATAAATCTGTGTAGATTTGAATATCCTTGGAGGAGCATTCTGCTCTGACGAAGACATTCTCCACGATGCCAGGGGTTTTGGAGATTTCAATAGGTATCATTTCAGCGATGGTTTCCATATTACCTTCGGTGAAAACTGCATGCATAGCCAAAGGATTGATAGGACAAGACCTATCTCCAGTCATAGTCATCACGAATTCACCCGCCTCAATTCTTCCTAACTTCAGGAGAAAATAAGATCTATGATGGAGATCATCCCAAGGTTTTTCTGGACTAGTCAATGCCTCTATAATCATCTTTTCAGAGGTCAAGATCAAATCTAATGAATCGGTAGTGGTGAGAGAACCTTGAGCCTAGGTAGGCTCGAATACTGGATCTAACTCCTATGCAGGAGTTGGATTAGGGTCGGTGGAATCTTGTTGGACTATAGAGTATGAAACCTCTACCACATACAAGGGCATGGTCATGCCATGATTCCATTTCCCTTCCATCATGGTCGATGGGGAAGGAAGAGTCCACAGATTGTTAAAGTAAGTTGTGCAGAATGAAAACACTTGAAATATTTTAGCCTTAGGCTAGTCAGGCATAGCCAATATGAACTTGACATCATCAGAAGGAGGTGGGTAATTGAAAGTACCCATAAAAGGTGAAAACAAACTAACCCCTACATTGACGATGTCAGGCTGTGGATTATCAATCATCGGGACCATGGATGCCACCAATGAAGGGTCAGGATGGGAGAAAGATAATTGATCAATGGACATGATCCAGCCTTCGTGTGGAAACAACAAGACCCAGAAAATTGTGGCAACCATTGTATGCATAGCATAGGTCCAACTCCCTCATAACAAGAGGTTGTAGTCCATAGGCACATCAACAACTTCAACTTCGACGCACATGGTCTTTCCTCCTAGATGAATGATGAAAGAAGGAATGATTCCATGTGGTATAAATGAACAACCATTGAAAGTGGTAAGAATATTAGGTGACGAAGACAAAACGGGTTGGCCAATGGCCTTCCAACATGCCAACAACATCATACATGTCGAGGTGCCCTCATCAACTACCGTGCGAAAAATGTTTCGGGTAAAATATTTTGTGGTGTAAGCCACTACTATCTAAAATGCGACATGGTATGGGAGACAAGGTTTCAATTCAGTCGTATCAAGCATGATTGCTTTTGGATTATAGGTCTCAATAGATCCTAAGGAAGCTAACATATCCTTTCTCTGCAAAGGGAAACTTTGGAGGACCTCCAAAGAAGACATTGCACAAGGGGTTTGTGACGAATCCTCCACCATAGAGTAGTTTAAGGCAGCCCTCACGTTTGGATTGTGGGAAGATTTCTTGAACGTTGATTTCAAGATGTGTGTCATTGTTTCTTCCAACGTATTCTCGATATAGAGAGGAACAAATGGGTTTTCATCTTCTTTACCCTTCTTAGAAGTGTTTGGAATTTTGTAATCATGTGTCCTAGTCGCTATGTGAGAACCCCCTTTCAACATATAAACATTTGAGGTCGAGGGATTACTAGAGAATGAAGGGGGTCCATGACTACCCCCATCTGCATTCGAAGAGGCTTGATTTAAATTTTTCCCATGTGGAAATGGGTTTGTTAACACAACAGACTATTGTTGCACCAATAACTTCTGAGCCTCCACAAGCCGAGGGCATATGTGAGTCAGGTGGTCTTTCGTGCAAAGGTTTCACGGATACTTCAAATTTTGTACATCTATGTTTACCCCACCAACATTATTGGTGGGTTTCTTATCCCCCTTACCTTTCTTTCATTGTTTCTTCTTTCCATCAGGCTGTTGGTTGGCCTTTGGGTTTGTCGATTTCACACTGTGTACATATGACATTTGAGTAGGGGGAGCAGCTAAACCAGTGGTTTGGTTGGTTGTTTTCTGTTGTATCTAAAATTTTTGCAATTGATTTGACAATTGATCAATAGGATTTTCTTGCGTTGAACCAGTGATAGCATCGACATGTGGTCTAGACTTCTGTCTGTTCTTGTCAAGAATGGACAATAGAACATCTGGAAAAACTTTGTAAAGTAAACCAAAATGAGAGTATATCAGTTCTAGCTTTTGAGCTCTCATTATCACTTCTTCCTCGGAAAACACTACTAACATTGCAATGTATTTGGATAACTAGGGTACCAAAGACTTAAGGAACCACTCCAGTAGGAATGCTGGTGGAATTGGTACTTTTATCAAACTCTTCTGATGCCGCCAGTCTCGGATTTGATCTGAGATATGGTCATCCTTTGTTTGCTCAAATTTGGTCAGCAATTCAGTTTCGGCATCGTATCTCATGGGTAATTGAAAATGGTTTAGAAAAACCATTGCCAATTCACCAAAAGTAGAGTATCTTGAGCAATCGATCTTGATGTACCATTTCATGACACTCCCAATAAGAGTACACTAAAACATAAGCAACTGGATAGAGTCATCTCTCAACAAGTTGGACAATCACCATAGGTGAAAGGTGGTCACATGATCGCCTGGATCTTCGTTAGGCTTACCTTTGAACTTTGTAATGTCCGAGGGAAACTTGGTCAGAATAGGAAGCCAACACAGATCGTGACAGATTGGTTCGCTTAACAATCTTAATAAGTCTGGAAAATGCAATGTTGCCAGAAAATCTAGATTAGGTTGTTGAGTATGTACATGAGGAAAGGAGCTTGGAATTTGGCTGGCACCAGGTTTCCAGAAAAATTTAGGTTGTTGACTAGGGGTCTGGTAAATACCATGGTCCTGG
>JZKD02S0317057.1:0-11785 GCA_000966675.3 Picea glauca | reverse complement strand
TATGCTCATTTCTGTTCTCTTCAACACCCATTTACAACATCCTCAGTGGTTCAAATTTTCATGGATTAGGTCTTCATGCTTCATGGCATGCTGCATTCTATTGTTTCTGATCGCGACCCAACTTTCACCAACAATTTTTGGCAAGAACTGTTTAAGATACAAGGCACCCAATTGCATCTCATCATAGCTTATCATCCCCAGAATGATGGTCAAACTGAAGTTGTCAACAAGTGTTTGGAAACATATTTGAGGTGCTTTTCCTCAAAAAAGAAAAATTAGTGGGCTCAATGGTTACCACTAGCTGAATGGTGGTACAACACTTCATACCATACAACTACCCACATGACTCCTTTTGAAGCATTATATGGACAAAATCCACCTTCAGTTCTCTCATATTTTCCATGTGTCTCGAAGGTCCAGGTGGTTGACCAAATGCTTGCAGTTCGAGAGTCTATTCTCCATACCCTCAAAGAAAATTTGGTCATGGTGCAAAATCATATGAAGCAACAAGAAGATCAAGGTTGCTCTGAATGCCAATTTGTAGAAGGGGATCAAGTGTTTCTTTGACTGCAACCTTACAAGCAAAATTCCCTCAAGGCTGACCATTGTAAAAAACTAGCGCCCAAATTTTATGGTCCTTATATAGTTCTCAAGCGTGTGGGACAGGTGGCCTATTAGTTAGCTTTTCCCAGTGATTCTAAGCTACATCTTGTTTTCCATGTTTCCTTCTTAAAGAAGATGATTGGAACTAAGTTCCAAACTCAAACCATCCTTCCCGAGTTGGATGAAGAAGGCTCCATTTCGCTACAATCACAAGCATTTTTGGACTAGCGTGAGTGCTACCATTCTGCAACAATTTTTGCATCTCAAGCCTTGAGGACAAGGTGGTTTTTAAGGGGGAGGACATGTTAGGGACCTAACCCCTCATGCAGGTAGGAAAATATACTCCGATGTAATAAAGGTCAATATTAATAAGGCCTAGTAATAAGGAAGAATAAGTCGAATGTAAGAAGACCTAATAGAAGTTTCTGCTTCTAGAAGGATCTTCCTCTAGATGGTTCTTTTGATAGAAATATTTAGTATAAATAGGATTCAAGGGTATGAGAACTGTTGTCTTGGATATTATCATAATAGAGCTCTTCTCAACGTCTGAGTTATGCGCATAGTTGGTGACTTTTATAAAAGCTAAGCATTCCTTATGTGATTGTCTTGTTTACTGTGTGCATATTTGTCTATGTTTGATATGTAATAATTCTTGTATGTAATTGCATATAAGTAATTGTTTTTACTATGTTTAAGGTTGCTTTCACAAGTAAGGATGGTGATTATGGCTTGTATATGTAGTTGTGCTTGAGTATGTCAGTTGATGATAACTTTTCTTTTTAGTTAAACTTGTGATTTTGGCTATGAGTCTTCAATAAGAGAATTGGATAGATGGGTGCACAGGAAAGTATCATATGTGCAAAAGAGGCTAGAATACATATGTGCATTCAAGTAAATAGACCCCACACACCACAAAATTAGAAGTGGCACAAGACGCCTTGATGGATGTGCACACAATATGTTGACTGATCAATATATTGGTGTGTGCATTTAGTAAGCTAATTTTTTTGCTTGAAGGTTGTATGGAAAAGAGAATGTTGCTTTTGTTTTTATAAGTTGTGTGGCATGACTCAAAATTGGGCCAACCATGTTACCTCAAGTGATACTATGCAGACTTGTGTATAGAGCAGATACTACACAATGAAATTTTAGAGTAGCATGGTCTAGTAGTATGCTAGGGTTTTTACAGTTTGGTTGGTTCAGAGCTTCAAAAGTTGACGGGTGTGGCATGGCCTATCCCAGAGTGGCAGGGGACGTTACATTGCAGTCATTATTTCTCAGTCTGCAATTGCGAAATTCCATTCTGCAAGGAAGTGACCTCTGCACGAAGTTGGCTGTGATATTCTCCCAAGGAAATATCCTTATTTTGATGTATCTCCTACAATTTCTAAACATTAAGGCTTCATATTCGTCTATCATTCCCATTTTCATTGAAGGGCAAGGTCCAAGCACAAGAATAAATTGGATATGCAAATAGAAAATTATTACTATCCTTACTTCCCTTGTTTGGTCAGTCGACGGGCATAATTGTATATTATGTTATGAGCATAGGGGTGTCTCTTGTTGCAAGAGACCAGAGAAAATACTAATGTACCCTTTCTTCAATAATTATTTCAATTACGTTTGTAACTCCTTCAATTATGGTGTACTCATTCTATATGGATTCTTAGAGACTAGAGAAAATCCTAACACCAAATCAATAGAGAAATAAATATCTCTTTTTGGTGGTAATCCTCTTATTTCCTCGAACACATTTGGAAACTCTTGCAACACTAGAAAGTCCCAATGAAATGGGCCTTTACACTTTGTCGAATATTCTGCATGAGTTACATACAATTGGAACCCTTTTATAAAATATGTGTTCAACATCAAAGATGAAATCTCCCATATGGAAATAGGCCTTGGAATGCCTTCCATTGTCATTTGTTTTTCTTCTTCATCAAGACAAGTAAAAGTCTTGTTATGGAAATCTAGAACAATATGATATGCATATAACCAATCTATTCTAATGAGGACATCATAAGAACCAAAGGGAATTATTTTTAAGTCTACAACAATATTGACCCCATTCATATATAATGGGAAACCTGTTACTTTCTCATTGATTTTCCTTTTAGTCCCGATAGCCAACTGAACCAGCCATGATTTACTATGGTTACTTCTCTTCAACTAAAACATTTCAACCAAATTAGGAGAAATATAGATATGAATTTTTCCTGAATCAATTAAAATTGCAATATCTTGCTTGGAAATCTTACTTTCAACGTCAATCATTGTTTCACTAATTATTTCCCTATCAATTATCCAAGGCTATGTAGATTCTTGGTTTGTTCTTGGCCACATCTTTAATTATAGTTTCTTCTCATATATTGTGCACATTTCTCATTTTTTCTTCCTTACAAGGACTGGTTATTAATTGGGTTGGTTTTCATTGATGTCAATCCTTGAAGCAAGTTCGGTAGCAAATTACGGTAGCCCCCGAAGTGTGGATAAGGAACCCATGTTTGTTTAAGGAATAATATAATGAAGATCAACGAATTTTCATGAGAGACCATTCTACATGGATAGTACATGTCATGCCATTTTTGGTGATATGTGGTATGTCACATAACTCCTCACGGTTAGGGAGATATGGCCTTGTGAATTTGGAGAACCCTTTAGAATAATATAGAAGCCCCTAAAAGGTCAACAGGAAGTCAAAAGCTTTTAGAAAGTCATAAAGAAGATTCCTTATTTAAATTTGTTGCAATAAGAAAATAATTAAAAATAAATTAGTTGCAACAAGAAGTGGTGAGTTTACTAATTGTGGATAAAGTAGTTGCAAGTGGGTTAGCCCTAAAGGAGGGAAGTTGGGTAAATGTTGTGGGTGGGAAATCCCTCCTACGGACTAGCATTAAGGGTTTTATTATGCATGGAGAAATGACCTAAAGTCTCCTACTTCTTACCAACATCCCAATCATAGACCCCATTATTCATATGCAAATACAAGGTTAAAAAGATCAAGTTACTATACCTTTGTTTATGTGTTTGATGTCGATCCCTTTAACACTTGGTCACTCCATGACTGCAACTCTCCTCCCAATCGTGACCTGCATTCATAAAAGAAAAACAAAGAACTCCACATGCATATGATATATAAACTAATGGGTTAGAGATTATATCAAAATATAATCAAATTTAAATATTGACAATCTCATATGGCGGGACGAGAAAAGTACTTCTTTTATTAATCTCACAAGAGTAACCTTACAATAGTGAGATCGGCCACTGCTCCTTGAATCTGGTCACGGGCTCCTCTTCAACTGTGCTCCAACTGCTTCTGTATATGCTTCTCTTCACACAATAGTTGCAAAAGGTTGGGGCAAGGGGAATACTAAATCAGGTATAGTTTCTTTGCTATGATTTTCCCTTCTTTTATAGGCTAGAAAGGGCTAGGTATTTGGTCGAGTGACTGAGCATGGGCGGTCAAACGGTTTAGTTAACTTACCCAAAACTGTGTGTTTTTTCTCCAACTTTCCATTTTTCGTGCTTTTTAGGTATACACAAGCTGTAGTGGGTCAGCCAGCGTACACACGCGTGCAGTAGTGGAGCAGGGCACGTATGCCTTCAAAAAGAGTGTTTTTTAAGAATTTGTTTAGTAATGACTTGGAAAAGAAGGAAAATGAGATGGCCTAATGCCAGGTAAGCATGTTTGTTCAATTTAGGGTTATAACAGATGCCCCCTAATGTGTGAGGTCAGAAGAGCATATGATGGATGAAATACATTATCAATCTTCACCAACATACCAAACAAGTGAGCCCAAGAACCAGAATTTGGGAGGTGCCATCCACAAAATAACAATTGTCTCATCAAGGTGGGCATACTCATGATCAGAATGAAATAAAATCATGGCTACAAATCAAATACACTATAGATCCATGTCATATAACTATATAAAGTGTAGCCACGAGCAATACACAACGGATCTACATCTCAAAATAAAAAAGATATACATGTATAGTATTCATCTTCAAGAAGCGAATAAGGCATGATGGCTAGAGATGAGGCCTTCAGAGATCGATCAACAGCTTCAAAATATTCACAAATCGGGTAGGAGTGTAATATGAGTGTACGAATTCACTACCCAGAGGTCTTCGACGGCTTGTCAGGAATGGACTAGAGGATTTTGATGATCAGGTTGAGAGCTTCATGGATTTTCAACAAAGACTTGATTGGGATTTCGGGATGACCGGGCATGAGGGTAAGAGAAAATATGCAGAGGGGGATGACTCAATATTGGTAATAAATTCGCTTGGACAATAGCACGACAAAGATGAGATTCAGGCAACATGATATTTTGACATAATTTCACGATGCAGGAGGCACTGCAAACTCTCCATATGTTTGGAAGAATAACCAAATGGAAGAGGACACAACTGTATGTAGYGGGAACAACTTCCTAAGGTCATTTTAAATCCAAAGGCTTGATGAACAAACAKAAGGATGTTCTTTGTCCAAGGGCGACTCATTGTGCTGCCAAGAAAGAAAATACTTTTCCCTTCCTCTTTTTGGGGTATATTTGATTTTTTTGTCTTTTTCAATAATTTTGGAAAACTTGAAAAAGAATAAAAGAATGCTACGTTACAAAGGAGGATTGAGTGTCGCAGACATACTAGTGCCAAGCTCACAAAAAACCTGGATGCTCATGGCAAAGGGACATATGCAGGAAAGGGAAACTTGGGAAAAATCCTCCAGGGGCCAAAGGTGTCAAGACGCAGAGGCAAAGTGCTACTGGGCTTGCGTATAAGGCATGCTTCAGATGATTCAGTTGAGAGAAACATGGAGACTACATTAGGCCAAAGACGTAGGTATGCAAACATGATTAATAAGACACACAATGGTAACGTCCTTCGGTGTAATTTTAACGATCCCAGAGAAGGTAATCTCAGTGGTTTTTCATATTTTAGGGATTCTGAAAAAGCGTAAAAGGAGACTCCATTGGGGTACCTTTTTCGAAGGTAGTCTAGTAGGTTTGAAAAAGGGGTAAACTAGCACCAAAAATACGTCTATTCATAACCATTTTAACGAGTGTGATAAAGACAAGATCACTCAACATTTTTTTCATATTTAAGGAGTCTAAAAAAAAGATTAACTATGGACTCCATCAGAAATGTTCTTCTGGACCATTTTAACAAGTGTGAAGGAATAAGGTCACTCGACGATCTTTTCAATTTTAGGGAGTCTAATAAGAGCTTAACTATGGACTCCGTGGGGGTTCCTTTTTTGTAAATTTAGTCCCTCAGGCCCGAAAAAGGGTTAAAATCATACCTGATAATACTCTTCTAGGGAACCGAAGCTCTTAGAGTATACCTATGTTCGTACAGTTGACCATCCAGATCGAAAAAGAGGTAAACTACTATCGAACATACGTGACTTCAAATTTCAGTTTAGCGAGTGTGAAGGTCAACAAGATCGCTCGACAATCTTTTCATTTTTAGAGGGTCTGAAAAGGGCTTAAAAGAAGACCCGTTATGTTCTGGGAGTCCCGAGGGTGAGGTCAAGAGTGATAATGCATCATGCAAATGAGGCTCAAACTCGTAATCAGGATAAACTAATAAGGACTCCATAGCCTATAGTCATTAGTGACGACATGGACACCAAAATGCAACCAGGATCTACCTAGGGAATCCATGTTAAGGTAGGCTCTACCACTAAAATACAACACTTCTAAAGCAACAATGATGGTTCCGTGTCGCAAATCGGTGGGATCGATCCTATGGTGTAGTGATAAAGACAAAGAGATGCAGAAAGTAGAGGTAGAATCCTAACCTAAATGCAACAAGTTGGAAAAACGACTTTTTTACCAAAGGACCTTTAAAAAGACCCAAATCTCCAAAAAGTGTCCCAATACCCAAAGTAACATTTATCGTAACAATCCATAGAAAACTCTTGAACCATACTAAAAGATGTTTAATTTAGAAAAAATGACACAAGGGTCCAAAAAATGACAAAAATAGGCCCAAAAAGTCTATAAATAGAAGCTGATAGCTCATTATCACTATTGCAAATTGAGAAATTGACTAAAAGCCAAAAATACCCCTTTGTGAAAATAATTGATTACGGGAGCTTCAAGAATAAAAAGAAATTCCTCTTGGACCAAGTAAGTACACACTAACCCCCCTTGCATTTCAATACTTTATTTAAGCATTTCATTTTGTTTTTTCAGGGGGCGTTGACCTTTAAAAAGGTCGGCCCTACGTACATGCGGGTAGTCTTATGACAACCCACAAGTGCACACATACAAAGGAAAGACTGCATGCATGCACACACGTCTATGTGCATTACAGCCCGTGAGTACCCTCTAAGATAAGAAAAATTTTAAAAATGCAAGGACTAATCCCCCATGGACTTGTTAATTGCAGGATGTATGTTCACTGGAGGGAGAGGGAGCATGAGGATATTGATTTTTTGGTCGGTGAGGACCCTGCTGCTACTGCCACATTGGCACAATGTGGTTTGTTAGAGTTCTTCCAGTGTCCTTTCATGTGGGCGCAACCTAGGCTGTTGAACGACTTAGTTGATTACTAGCATCCTAACGTAGAGGCCTTTATGCTTGAGGGACAGTTGTTGACTCCAACGATTGAGGATATTTACTTTCTGACTGGCCTCTCAAGGAGAGGGTAACCAGTCAATTTTCTCACTTTTCCCTCAGGGCCACACAATATAGCGGAGTTGATTGGACTCCATTGTGAAGCCGATACAGATAAGATGGGAACTCAAGTGCCAATAAACAAGATCTCAGACCTATCACTAAAAGTGATAGTTTTCTTATTGGGCAGATTACAAGATCCGCAGCTTTGCATCAGGCTTCCCATGCGCACATTAATTGTGCAGTTCAGTGCTTAAATGCATAAGTTTTTGACTTGAGTACCACTTTACTAGAATGCATGAAGAGGCAACTTACAGAGTATCGCATGCGGAGGCAAAGGAACTTTGGGTTTGGGACTATTCTTTTTGATTTCTTCTTTGAGAGAGTACTGAGTCTTAACCCGAGGGAGACAGTACGAGGGTAGATAGCCTCTTCTCCTGTAATGTCCCCACTTTAGGACATTATCCCAGTGTAGAGATTTATGATGACCAGAATAGCCAGATGGATGTTATAGNCTTTTCCCTTCCTCTTTTTGGGGTATATTTGATTTTTTTGTCTTTTTCAATAATTTTGGAAAACTTGAAAAAGAATAAAAGAATGCTACGTTACAAAGGAGGATTGAGTGTCGCATACATACTAGTTCCAAGCGCACAAAAAACATGGATGCTCATGGCAAAGGGACATATGCAGGAAAGGGAAACTTGGGAAAAATCCTCTATGGGCCAAAGGTGTCAAGACGCAGAGGCAAAGTGCTACTGGGCTTGCATATAAGGCATGCTTCAGATGATTCAGTTGAGAGAAACATGGAGACTACATTAGGCCAAAGTCGCAGGTATGCAAACATGATTAATAAGACACACAATGGTAACGTCCTTCGGTGTAATTTTAACGATCCCAGAGAAGGTAATCTCGGTGGTTTTTCATATTTTAGGGATTCTGAAAAAGCGTAAAAGGAGACTCCATTGGGGTACCTTTTTCGAAGGTAGTCTAGTAGGTTTGAAAAAGGGGTAGACTAGCACCAAAAATACGTCTATTCAAAACCATTTTAACGAGTGTGATAAAGACAAGATCACTCAACATTTTTTTCATATTTAAGGAGTCTAAAAAAAGCTTAACTATGGACTCCGTCAGAAATGTTCTTCTGGACCATTTTAACAAGTGTGAAGGAATAAGGTCACTCGACGATCTTTTCAATTTTAGGGAGTCTAATAAGAGCTTAACTATGGACTCCGTGGGGGTTCCTTTTTTGTAAATTTAGTCCCTCAGGCCCGAAAAAGGGTTAAAATCATACCTGATAATACTCTTCTAGGGAACCGAAGCTCTTAGAGTATACCTATGTTCGTACAGTTGACCATCCAGATCGAAAAAGAGGTAAACTACTATCGAACATACGTGACTTCAAATTTCAGTTTAGCGAGTGTGAAGGTCAACAAGATCGCTCGACAATCTTTTCATTTTTAGAGGGTCTGAAAAGGGCTTAAAAGAAGACCCGTTATGTTCTGGGAGTCCCGAGGGTGAGGTCAAGAGTGATAATGCATCATGCAAATGAGGCTCAAACTCGTAATCAGGATAAACTAATAAGGACTCCATAGCCTATAGTCATTAGTGACGACATGGACACCAAAATGCAACCAGGATCTACCTAGGGAATCCATGTTAAGGTAGGCTCTACCACTAAAATACAACACTTCTAAAGCAACAATGATGGTTCCGTGTCGCAAATCGGTGGGATCGATCCTATGGTGTAGTGATAAAGACAAAGAGATGCAGAAAGTAGAGGTAGAATCCTAACCTAAATGCAACAAGTTGGAAAAACGACTTTTTTACCAAAGGACCTTTAAAAAGACCCAAATCTCCAAAAAGTGTCCCAATACCCAAAGTAACATTTATCGTAACAATCCATAGAAAACTCTTGAACCATACTAAAAGATGTTTAATTTAGAAAAAATGACACAAGGGTCCAAAAAATGACAAAAATAGGCCCAAAAAGTCTATAAATAGAAGCTGATAGCTCATTATCACTATTGCAAATTGAGAAATTGACTAAAAGCCAAAAATACCCCTTTGTGAAAATAATTGATTACGGGAGCTTCAAGAATAAAAAGAAATTCCTCTTGGACCAAGTAAGTACACACTAACCCCCCTTGCATTTCAATACTTTATTTAAGCATTTCATTTTGTTTTTTCAGGGGGCGTTGACCTTTAAAAAGGTCGGCCCTACGTACATGCGGGTAGTCTTATGACAACCCACAAGTGCACACATACAAAGGAAAGACTGCATGCATGCACACACGTCTATGTGCATTACAGCCCGTGAGTACCCTCTAAGATAAGAAAAATTTTAAAAATGCAAGGACTAATCCCCCATGGACTTGTTAATTGCAGGATGTATGTTCACTGGAGGGAGAGGGAGCATGAGGATATTGATTTTTTGGTCGGTGAGGACCCTGCTGCTACTGCCACATTGGCACAATGTGGTTTGTTAGAGTTCTTCCAGTGTCCTTTCATGTGGGCGCAACCTAGGCTGTTGAACGACTTAGTTGATTACTAGCATCCTAACGTAGAGGCCTTTATGCTTGAGGGACAGTTGTTGACTCCAACGATTGAGGATATTTACTTTCTGACTGGCCTCTCAAGGAGAGGGTAACCAGTCAATTTTCTCACTTTTCCCTCAGGGCCACACAATATAGCGGAGTTGATTGGACTCCATTGTGAAGCCGATACAGATAAGATGGGAACTCAAGTGCCAATAAACAAGATCTCAGACCTATCACTAAAAGTGATAGTTTTCTTATTGGGCAGATTACAAGATCCGCAGCTTTGCATCAGGCTTCCCATGCGCACATTAATTGTGCAGTTCAGTGCTTAAATGCATAAGTTTTTGACTTGAGTACCACTTTACTAGAATGCATGAAGAGGCAACTTACAGAGTATCGCATGCGGAGGCAAAGGAACTTTGGGTTTGGGACTATTCTTTTTGATTTCTTCTTTGAGAGAGTACTGAGTCTTAACCCGAGGGAGACAGTACGAGGGTAGATAGCCTCTTCTCCTGTAATGTCCCCACTTTAGGACATTATCCCAGTGTAGAGATTTATGATGACCAGAATAGCCAGATGGATGTTATAGTGAGTACAGGGGTATTTGAGAGGCATTGTGGGGTCCATCTTGCATTGATCATCATATTCCATCATTATGAGCCATTCCACATAGGTTGGCTTTGGTTTCGTTGCATTTCAACAATTTCCATGATTTTGACTATTTTGAGCTATAAGTCAATGGGATTAGCTGAAGAGGTCATTTTGGGCACATTACTTGGAGGAACCTCTCAGTGTAATAGCTTATTGGAATTGGGAGGAGAAACACTACAGGATGGGATGGCTAGAAGTGACTTTCAGTGTCCAGGGAAGCCACAAGGAGAAAAAGGGATCTTTTCAAAGGTAAAAAGGTTAATTAATTAATTAAAGTGATTTAATTAATTAATTAAATATTAATAAAATGAACGTCACTTTAGAGGGACAAGGTGAGCCAAAAAGTATAAAGGAAAGGCAAGGGCCTCTTCTCATTCATTCATGTATGATCTTATTTTGATATCTGGCTTTAGCTAGTGAGCCCATCTCTTGGGGGTTTTGAGGGTTTTGACATAACAAACCCTAGAGGATGATTCGGTGGTGAAAGGTTCCACCTATCTTGTCCCAAGCTTGGTCTCGGAGATGCAATACTCTCCCACACCATTTTAGTTCCAGATCTACTTAGTTGCAGGAGGATTCTACATCAGTTTCATGTGCAGATAGAGAGAGGGCGCACCAATTGAGGGTTTCCAGCAAGAGGGGCGCACCATCTTTGGAGAGGGATTCACTGTAGGCGATTGGCTGGGCCATTGAGGATTCTATCACTTGGGTTTTCATTGCAGGGCCTTGGACATCATATCTAGTGATTTCTGAGATAGTTTTATGGCTCAGATTATTTCTTGAGCAGTGGGACGAATTGAAGAGAAGGAGGATGTTTTTGCGATCCATATCTAGTTTGTTTGGAGGGGTTACACTTCAGATCTGACCCTGAGACTTCACCTAGTGAATTGCAGTGTCCTGATCTATATTTTTGGAGAGTTTCAGAGCATTTGGAGGCCTCCTTCAGTAGGGTTGAATTATCTAGGTCTTCAGTCATCCAGTGGGGTGCACCATTCAGTGGGGGATTTAAGATCTATAGAGATTGAGAGGGACCTTGGAGATTAGGGCACCTGGGTTGTTCTTACCATCACCCGATCTATCAGATGGCATATTTCTTAGGGTGATAGGACACTTTTGGCAGTAGGGCCGAGTTATTGAGGGTTTTAGCCTTCTATTGGAGCGTGGCATTCTTCAACTGGAGAGTTTGGCATTCATATCTTCTTGTATTGATCTTCATTTCTTATTCAGCCTTTGGAGGCATCTTTTGTATGAGCGGGAGCATTTTGTAGCAGCTCTTATCTATTGTCTATCTTCTTGGCCATCTGTTGAGCATTCCAGATCGACATCTTCATTGTAGCAGGTTTCTCTATTTTATGAATAAAGAAG
>JZKD02S0317056.1:301279-317935 GCA_000966675.3 Picea glauca | reverse complement strand
ACCTGTTGATCTTAGTTATGATTTTGCTTGCTAAAAGCATATCATCAACATACAATACTAAGATAATGAATATGCCATTATTCAATTTCTTAAAGTAGACACAATGATCATACTCGCTCCTTATATAATTATGGCTCACCATGAAAGAGTCAAATTTCTTGTACCATTATCTAGGCGACTGCCTCACACCATACAATGATTTCTTGAGCCTGCAAACAAATTTCTTGCTACGATTCTGAACAAACCCTTCAGGTTGTTCCATGTAAATTTCTTCATCTAAATCTCCATGTAAGAAAGCAGTCTTAACATCTAGTTGCTCCAACTCCAAATCAAGCAATGCAACTAATGCTAACACAATTTGAATTGAAACAGTCTTTACTACTGGTGAAAAAATCTCATGAAAGTCAATACCTTCTTTCTGAGAATATCATTTTGCAACCAGCCTAGCTTTGTACCTTTCCACCTTATCATCAACACCCTTCTTCAACTTGTAGACCCACTTGCACTACAGTTTTTCTGTCTCTTGGAAGTTCTACCAGGTCCCATGTAGAATTCTTCTCTAGTGCCTTCATTTCATCATTCATCGCTTCTTTCCATTTATCACTGTTAGAACCCTTCACAGCTTCTTGATAGCACGAAGGTTCATCATCATTAATACTTAAAGAAACTGACGAAACAAAATCATCATACCTTCTTGGAGGATTCCTGACCCGCGTAGATCTCCTTAGGGAAGTTTGTGGCTCATCCGCATTATGTTGATTGTTATCATCAACCATGTCTTCCTCTGCTGCAGGAGACTCTTCATGAACATCTTTTGAAACTTATTCATGTTCACCTTCATTGGTTTCAAACTGAATTTGTTGATACTTTGGTGCTTCTTCCCGTTTCAATTGAACATCTACATTTGATTTGATGAGAGATGATTCATCAAATATTACATATCTGTTAATGGTGATCTTGTGGGCAGTAGGATCCCACAACCTGTACCCCTTAATACCATCACCATATCCAACAAAGATAAGCCTTTTTTATTTTGGATCTAATTGAGAATGTTGATGTTTTGGAATTAGAACATAGGCTTCACAACCAAAAACTATAAGATTAGAATAATTACAAGGGTGACCTTTCCATACCTCTTCATGAATCTTGCACTCTATTATCATTGATGGTGATCGATTCACCAGATAAAAAGTTGTAGTTACTGCTTCTGCCCACAGTTCCTGCTGCAAATTGGCGTTACTAAGCATACTCCTTGCTCTCTCTAGAAGAGTCATGTTCATGCGTTCAACAACTCCATTTTGTTGAGGAGTATAGGCAGTGGTTTTATGCCTATCAATCCCAAACTCCTTGCAATAGTTCTCAAATTCCATTGATGTAAATTCACCACCATTATCAGTTCTTAAACATTTAATGGATCTACCGGTGCTCTTTTCCACTAAAGCTCTAAACTACTTGAAAACTGTAAATACATCAGCCTTACTTTTCAACATATAGACCCAAACCTTCCTAGAGAAATCCTCTATAAAAGTTACAAAATATGACGATCCTCCATATGATATAGTAGGGGATGGTCCCCAAACATCAAAATGAATATAATCAAGGATTCATTTACTGGTGTGTCTTCCGATTTAAATCTCTGCCTATTTTTTTCCATAAATACAGTGCTTGCAGAAATCTAACTTTAAAGACTTTAGACTAGGAAGTAACTTGCGATCAGATAATACCTTTAATCCTTGTTCGTTCATATGGCCCAACCGTTGATGCCACAGTTGAACAGAATCACTATCTTTCTCAGATACCGTTGTCACATGATCTGACTCAGTTATTCCTTCTAATAGAAACAGGTTACCAACCTTCTTTGCTTTCATAACCAATAGGATTCCTTTGTAGACCTTCATAACTCCACCTTGAACAATACTCTTATATCCTCCAATGTCTAAGACTCCCAAAGAAATTAGATTCTACCTAATCTCAGGTACATGTCTCACATCAGTTAGTATTTTAACAGCTCCATCAAATATCTTAATTCGAATGCTACCAACTCCCACAACTTTACATGATATATCATTTCCCATGTAAACTATTCCATCATCTATAGACTGGTAAGTAATAAACCATTGTCTATGAAGACGCATGTGATTTGAAGCACCAGAATCTAATAACCATTGTTGATCATGACGAGAACCAATACTAATTGGTAAAACTTCATCAGTCATACTTGAACCTGTTATTGAACCTGTTTCAATTGCATTTGCTTCCTTCGTCTCTTTTGGAGGCTTGTTGTCTCTTCCAACAATCCTTCTTCAGGTGTCCAGATTTGCCACAAAACCAGCACTTAACCTTGCTCTTCTTTCCCTTCGACTTTGACCGAGAGAAATCCCTCTAACCGTGTCCTCTTTCTTTAGGCCTACCTCTGACCATCATTGCCTTAGATGTAGAGGTTTCTAGATTGGATTTCTTCCTTGTTTCCTCAGACAGTAAAGCTCCAAAAATATCATGAAACTCAATACTTTCTATTGAACTGAAACGAATAGAGGTAACAAAGTGATCCCATGACGCAGGCAAAGAACACAATAATGTAATTGCCTTATCTTCAGATTCGAATTTCACTCCCATGCTAGTCAACTGGACTAAGAGAGTATTAAAAGTATTTAAATGATCATCTATTTATGTACCTTCCTTCATGCACGAACTGTACAATTGCCTTTTCAGGAAGATCCTATTCGTCAAGGATTTTTTCATATACAGGCTTTCCAGCTTCATCCACAAACCAGTTGTTGTCTTCNATGTTTTGTTTTACTATGGTAGGCTGGATTCTTAGCCAAGTGAATAGCACTTTGACTATCACAAAGTAACTTTACTTTGTCCTGCATCCTTCCAAACTCACCAAACAAACCTTTCGACCAAACTGTCTCTTTGCAAGCATGTGAAGCAGCTACGTATTCTGTTTCTGTAGTGGATAAAGCAACAATGTTTTGTAGCTTTGACATCCAACTAATAGATCCACCTGCAAGAGTAAAGACATACCCTGAAGTCGACCTTCTCTTGTCCAGATCACCTGCAAAATCATAATCAACATATCCACAGACTAATTCACGACCACTGGTATAGGTGATACAGTAATCACTTGTGCCCCTCAGATACCGAAGCACCCATTTCATTGTTGCCCAATGCTCTTTACCTGGATTTGCCATATACCTGCTAACAACCCCAACTGCATGTGAAATATTTGTCCTTGTACTAACCATCGTATACATTAGACTTCCTACTACATTAGCATATGGTATTCGAGACATATATTCATTTTCTTCTTTTGTACTAGGACATAAACTTGAAAAAAGCTTAAAATGGAAAGCCAAAGGGATTGATATTGGTTTCACATCGTTCATACCAAACCTCAAAAGCATCTTCTCAACATACTTTTGTTGTGACAACCAAAGCTTGCCATTCCTCCTGTCTCTGGATATCTCCATGCCCAAAATCTGCCTTGTTGCTCCTGGATCTTTCATATCGAACGTCCTAGCCATATGAGTCTTTAACCTGTTGATCTCAGTTATGATTTTGCTTGCTAAAAGCATATCATCTACATACAATACTAAAATAATGAATATGCCATTATTCAATTTCTTAAAGTAGACACAATGATCATACTCACTCCTTATATAATTCTGGCTCACCATGAAAGAGTCAAATTTTTTGTACCATTATCTGGGCGACTGCCTCAGACCATACAATGATTTATTGAGCTTGCAAACAAATTTCTTGTTGCGATTCTGAAAAAACCCTTCAAGTTGTTCCATGTAAATTTCCTCATCTAAATCTCCATGTAAGAAAGCAGTCTTAATATCTAGTTGCTCCAACTCCAAATCAAGCAATGCAACTAATGCTAACACAATTCGAAATGAAACAGTCTTTACTACTGGTGAAAAAATCTCATGAAAGTCAATACCTTATTTCTAAGAATATCCTTTCACAACCAACCTAGCTTTGTACCTTTCCACCTTATCATCAACACCCTTCTTCAGCTTGTAGACCCACTTGCAACCTACATTTTTTCTATCTCTTGGAAGTTCTACCAGGTCCCATGTAGAATTCTTCTCTAATGCCTTCATTTCATCATTCATCGCTTCTTTCTATTTATCACTGTTAGAACCCTTCACAGCTTCCTGATAACACGAAGGTTCATCATCATTAGTACTTAAAGAAACTAACGAAACAAAATCATCATACCTTCTTGGAGGATTCCTGACCCACGTAGATCTCCTTAGGGAAGTTTGTGGTTCATCCGCATTCTGTTGATTGTTATCATCAACCGTGTCTTCCTCTGTTACAGGAGACTCTTCATGAACATCTTTTGAAACTTGTTCATGTTCACCTTCATTGGTTTCAAACTAAATTTGTTGATACTTTGGTGCTTCTTCCTGTTTCAATTGAACATCTACATTTGATTTGATGAGAGATGATTCATCAAATATTACATATCTGTTAATGGTGATCTTGTGGGAAGTAGGATCCCACAACCTGTACCCCTTAATACCATCACCATATCCAACAAAGATAAGCCTTTTTTATTGTGGATCTAATTTAGAATGTTGATGTTTTGGAATTAGAGCATAGGCTTCACAACCAAAAACTATAAGATTGGAATAATTACAAGGGTGACCTTTCCATACCTCTTCATGAATCTTGCACTCTATTGTCGTTGATGGTGATCGATTCACCAAATAAAAAGTTTTAGTTATTGCTTCTGCCCACAGTTCCTGCTGCAAATTGGCGTTACTAAGCATACTCCTTGCTCTCTCTAGAAGAGTCATGTTCATGCGTTCAACAGCTCCATTTTGTTGAGGAGTATAGGCAGTGGTTTTATGCCTATCAATCCCAAACTCCTTGCAATAGTTCTCAAATTCCATTGACGTAAATTCACCACCATTATCAGTTCTTAAACATTTAATGGATCTACCAGTGCTCTTTTCCACTAAATCTCTAAACTGCTTGAAAACTGTAAATACATCAGCCTTACTTTTCAACATATAGACCCAAACCTTCCTAGAGAAATCATCTATAAAAGTTACAAAATATGATGATCCTCCATATGATATAGTAGGGGATGGTCCCCAAACATCAGAATGAATATAATCAAGGATTCATTTACTGGTGTGTCTTCCAGTTTAAATCTTTGCCTATTTTTTTTCCATAAAAGAAATCTAACTTTAAAGACTTTAGACTAGGAAGTAACTTGCGATCAGATAATACCTTTAATCCTTGTTCGTTCATATGGCCCAACCGTTGATGCCACAGTCGAACAAAATCACTATCTTTCTCAAATACCGTTGTCGCATGATCTGACTAAGTTATTCCTTCTAATAAAAACAGGTTACCAACCTTCTTTGTTTTCATAACCAGTAGGATTCCTTTGTAGACCTTCATAACTCCACCTTGAACAATACTCTTATATCCTCCAGTGTCTAAGACTCTCAAAGAAATTAGATTCTTCCTAATCTCAGGTACATGTCTCACATCAGTTAGTATTTTAACAGCTCCATCAAACATCTTAATTCGAATGCTACCAACTCCCACAACTTTACATGATATATCATTTTCCATGTAAACAATTCCATCATCTATAGACTGGTAAGTAATAAACCAGTGTCTATGAAGACGCATGTGATTTGAAGCACCAGAATCTAATAACCAGTGTTGATCATGACGAGAACCAATACTAATTGATAAAACTTCACCAGTCATACATGAACCTGTTGTTGAACCTGTTTCAATTGCATTTGCTTCCTTCGTCTCTTTTGGAGGGTCTTCTTTGGAGGCTTGTTGTCTCTTCCAACAATCCTTCTTCTGGTGTCCAGATTTGCCACAAAACCAACACTTAACCTTGCTCTTCTTTCCCTTCGAATTTGACCGAGAGAAATCCCTCTGACCGTGTCCTCTTTCTTTAGGTCTGCCTCTTACCATCATCGCCTCAGATGTAGAGGTTTCTAGATTGGATTTCTTCCTTGTTTCCTCAGATAGTAAAGCTCCAAAAATATCATGAAACTCAATACTTTCTATTGAACTAAAACTAATAGAGGTAACAAAGTGATCCCATGACGCGGGCAAAGAACACAATAATGTAATTGCCTTATCTTCAGATTCGAATTTCACTCCCATGCTAGTCAACTGGACTAAGAGAGTATTAAAAGTATTTAAATGATCATCTATTTCTGTACCTTCCTTCATGCACGAACTGTACAATTGCCTTTTCAGGAAGATCCTATTCGTCAAGGATTTTTTCATATACAGGCTTTCCAGCTTCATCCACAAACCAGTTGTTGTCTTCTCCGAGACAATATTAAACAGAACATCATCGGCCAAACACAAGTCTATGGCACTCAGTGCTCTCACATCCATCTCATCCCAATCATCATCTGTTATGGTCACGGGTTGCTTTGCTTTTCCCAAAAATGCCTTCACTGTGCCTTGTTGCACGAGCAGATCGTGCATCTTAACCTTTCAGATCTCGAAATTGTTCTTGCCATTGAACTTCTCAATTTCTAACTTAACACTCTGCGTCTTTGCCATTAGAAAAAACATTCCAAAAAACACCAATGCTTATAATAACCAAGGCCCTTTCACAAATTTGTGGAGAAATAATGGTGTAAACTCCAAAACAAAAAAGGTATAATAAAAGACCTTTTCACTAATCCTCACCTTTTTAAAAAACATCCAGCCACTTGAATTTATGCAAGCAAATTTTTAATATAATTCATTTAAAAAAAAAAAAAAAATTAATAAGAATCCACCTTTACTTTACATTAATTCCTCCAACCTTTTTAAATTGTTTTACACATCCACCTCACGACAAGGTCGATCCTTCAACTTAAAAAAAAAAAGTCAACCTTTCATATACTTTGCAAAAAATTGATTTATACCATGCGAATTAATTAAAGGAGATCTGCGCGCACACCAGGGATCGACGCTCCCTTCCTTATATAGGCCAACGCTGAAATTCATATGCCGAATACGTGTAAGTCTAGTATTAAAACAACGCTCTCTTCCAGTTTTCTCTTGAGCGTGCGACTCCTTCAGCGAACAAAACAACCTCAAATTTTCAGTAGCCTCCTCATCAAATTTGACTTATGCGTGGCTTCCTCAACCTTTGATACCAATTATTGTAATTGTAAATGCGGAAAACACAATCACACATAATATAAAAGGCACAGAGATTTGTGGTTCACCCAAAACATTGTACATTAGAAACTGTTCATAACCAAATTCTAACTTAGTCTATTTTGATTACAACCAATGCTAAATTATAGAATGTAAAATCATAATCCTGGAAATTTGTTGTCACCGTTTAACATGTATATCCCATTTCTTGGAATTACTTGCATGATAATACCTTCAGGACCATCTCTCTTATATGTGTATTTCAAAGAACTAAATTATAGTTCTTTTTAGGAATTAGAATGTGCACTTTTTATTGCAATGGTTGAATCTTCTTGTTTTCGTGCTGATTGGAGGGTCGTGTAATTTATTAGTCAATATCAGACATACAGGACAAAGCACAGTTAGGCATCAGTGGTTTGGTCTAGATTCTGAACCTGTAAACGAATGCACTCTGTTTGGGAATTGTTTTTGAGATGACAAACACTTAATTCAAGCTTAACCTTTGCATTACATTTAATTTTACTTTATCCTCCACACATATTTTGCAGCCATACCAATAGTCATTCTACAATTGAGATTGCAAGGTGTACCTTGGAGTTTCCTGTCAAGAATGTACCTAACCTACAATAAAAGTCAGCAAGCAACAAAGTATATGTGGCAAGGGACTCGCAAGGATGATTTTAGGGGCTAAATTTCGCTCATGCGCTAATTTTCCATGGTTTTTCCAAAAACGAAATTCGTTATTTTAAAAGTGATTCGCCCAAATTCTATAGGACAAAATTATTTTACCTTTAAAATCGCCAAAATTTTATAAAAACTATATAAAATACTTAGAAATTTGAATATTTAAAAAAAAATATCCCCAAACATTTATAGTTAACATATGAAGGATTGGTAATATTCACCAAGGTTTCTACATTTTAAAATAAATTTTCATCCTTAAAATCATCCCTGCAAGGGAGTGGACCAAAAACGATTAGATGAAAGCCATCAAAGATGTTAAATATAATGATCACACAACACATCCACATATTAATTTAATGGTTTAACAGACACAAAATGCAGAGTCCCACTGAACACTTTTGCTCAAATGATGTTCATCATGTCTCTGTCCCTACTCAAAATTTTCACATATTCCTCCTACTAGATTATCTTTAAGTGGTCTTTAGAAAAGAAAAAAATCCCCTAAGAGTCCGCATTCCTCACATTTGTGAATACACATGGAGCCAAATATACAAAGTAACACATTCCAACAGTTGCACCATAGGTTGCAAGTGTTGCTGACAACTGCACCAGAGCTTTGTAGCAAGGAGTAGACCAATGTTGCCAATATTGTGAGAATATTGGCAATGTCGCGATATCTCAAGAGATTTTCAGCTGGCCAATATGTTCGCTGGAAAATATCGCGATATTTGTTTGTTTGGTCATTTTGCAAACAGATTGAAAGATTTTGAGAGCAAAGGAGGTGGAGACCATTTTTCATTGAGCCAAGGAGACTGTTTTTATTTTCCATCATCGGTTTATTGCATAGTGGAAATTGATTCCCATCAGCCGTTGGTGTATTTGCAGGTATGTGTAACAATTTCCACCTTTGTTTTTTTTGTTTTTTCAGATTTTTTTTATAGGTTTTGCAATGCCCATCAGTGCCCTCTTCCTGTTGATTTTTAATTGACTGTGGGAGATCTACCATTTATGTAGAATCTAGATTTGTTTGTTTTTATGTAAATTTTTTGTATTTTGATTCTTCGATGTTGATTTTAATTTTTTTTTAAAAACAAATTGTGCCCTAGGTTTAATCATTGCTATGTAGATTCTAAAGTTTGAACTTTGAAGATTGAAAATGCCAACAAATTTGAACCCTATGTGGGAATATGGTGAACCCGAGGGAGGCTTAATAGACAAAAGGTTGAATTGCAAGTTGTGTGGGAAGGATATGAGAGGAGGAATCACCCAATTGAAATACCACCTTGCATAAATTTCAGGACATGAAGTGGGTATCTACCCAACAACAAACCTGGAAATCATTCGTATTGCCAACGAATCACTTGTAGATATGGGTATAAGAAAAGATTACAGGGAAGTTGTGAGAGTTGAACTTGGAAAGGGCGGAATTGCAAGATCTGGGGGGGAAGTGACAATGTTTATTCACCATCACCTTCCATAATGCCCTCGATATCCTCATCTTTTTTGCTCATAGAACCACCACTGGTGCACAACCTTCTATCACGTCAATGGTTAAAATAAAGGAGAAGCAATAAGCTAACAAGCTTGTGGGAAAGTGTTTTCTATGGAGTGACATTCCTTTCATCATTTCCACGAACAACACATTCTACCTATCTATGTTTGATGTTGTTGTTATTGTTGGCTAGGGGTACAAGGCCCCTACCTATGATGAGTTGAGAAAGTCTATCCTTCAAAATGAAAAGATTGATTGCACTCATAGATTGGAGGAGCTTAAGGCATCATGGGAATCTTTGGATGCACCATAATATCAGATGGTTGAACTAATCGAAAGGTCATGAACCTTCTTAACTCCTTGGTTAATTGCCCCAGAGGGGCAATGTTTATTAAATCAATTGATTCATCTGCAAATGTTAAAGATGCAACAATGTTATTTGAGTTATTGGATGGGTTCATTCAAGAGGTAGGTCCATAGAATGGTGTCCAAGTCATAACAGACAACACTATTAATTAAGTCACTACTGGTAGGTTGCTTATGTTGGGGTATCCTATCTTGTTTTGTATTCCTTGTGTTGCACATTGTATTGATTTGATTTTAGAGGATATGGTCAAAATTCTTTATATCAAGGATATTGTTGAATTAGCTAGGAGCATCAAAAAATGTATATATAATCATGCATTTGTGTTTAGCTTGATGAGAAGATTCATAAATAACAAAGAGTTGGTACATCCTGCAATCACATGTTTTTCCACTAGCTTCATATCTCTTCAGTCTCTCTAGGCTTGTATGTGGGAGGTAAAGAGAGAGTTTCTTTCAAATAAGTGACATGCTTTATCATTTAACAATAAACCAGAGGGGGAGGCCATATGAAATCTAGTGTCATACGAGGAAAGCTTTAAGTCAGGAGTGGAGGAGGTGTGTTCCATTAGTGAACCTTTGGTAAAGGTTATTCGTCTCATTCATGTTGCATGGATATACCTCAACCCCGCATTCTCTTACTCTTGTGGTTGTATATTTGATGTTGAGGTTATGGATGGATTTCTCACATATTTTATAGGATGGTGCCAAATCCACAAGAACGTGTGGAGATTTCTAAAGAAATGGAAATATATAGGATGGTCAGTGGAACATTTGGCTTTGACATGGCTATCAGGACAAGAAGAGAAAAATGCAAAGTAAGCTTCATTTTGTTTCAAATTTCAATGTCTTTTCTTACTTTGTTTCAAATTTCAAATTTCAATTTATTTTCTTGCTTTGTTTCCCTTATTTGTTGTAGATGATTGGTGTACAAATTATGGCTCAAGAGTACCCAATTTACAAAAACTTGTCATTTGGGTGCTTAAAAAAACATGTATCTCTTCAATATGCAAATGCAATTGGAGTGTATTTGTAAAAATACACAACAAGAAACACAACAGTTTAAAAAATTTCAAATTAAATTTTAAATTCATTATAAATTGTAATTTATTATTTTATGCCTCGTCACCCTCTAAATTACATATTATAATTTATTATCCTCATATAGGTTCTACATGACATGGTCTATGTCTACTACAATCTTCGATTGTGGGTGAGGCAGCTTCAGAAAACACCTGACATGGAGACCATCTCATTGGATGGGACTGACACCACTGTTGCATGGAGGGTTGAGACCGAAAGGCCTGTCATGGGATCAGCCCCTGATTGGTTACAGGAAGAGGCACAAGAGGAGGTAGAAGGGGAGAGAGAGGTAGAGTAGGAGGATGTTCTAGAGAAAACACCTTTATAAGAGGTGAATATTGACACTGGGAGTGCGCCAACACCTTCTCTCACAAAGCGAGTTGGACTTAGCAGTAGCACCAATAGAGGGCGTCACATTATAGATTTTTTCTTCTTCTTCTTCTTCTAGAGGACTTCAAAGTCCCACACCATCCCTAGGGCCTTCTTCCTCTAGAGGAAAAGCCATTACTAGAGCCATTACCTTTTCCTGTAAAAGGGGCAAAGGGAATCGCTAGTTTATTTATTTGATTTAATTATAGATGACTCATGATGATGAGATACATTTGTTATATTTTTTTATGATATTTCGAGGCTTTGCAGTCAGGATTTAAGACATTATTCAATAATATTGATGTGTGACATATCAGACATTACCTTTTCCTATAAAAGGGGCAAAGGGAATCGCTAGTTTATTTATCTGATTTCATTATAGATGACTCATGATGATGAGATACATTAGTTATATTTTTTTATGATATTTTGAGGCTTTGCAGTCAGGACTCAAGACATTATTCAATATTGATGTGTGATGTATCACTGGACATCTTATACATGATATATATCATTTCTCTTTTCATATTTATGTGGAAATGCATTTACTTGGTGTTGCGGTTGTTTTAGATGTTTAAAAATTTGAATATCTTTGTATTTTTTTATTTTTCCAATATTTTCTCCGATGTTGTCGATAAGTTGTTTTCCAGGCCCTCGACAATATTTTCCCCGACAAGATGTTAGAAATACTGGGGTAGAATTTAAATGGAAAATATCCTTTTTTTCCCAAGTTACACTACCCAAGGAAAACCCCCTAGTACTTCTCCTCATTTCAATGATGATACCCAGAGTAAACCTAGAATTTCCAGGGCACAAGGTTGATCAACGACAAGGCTTGTTACCCCTCATTTTGACAAGGGGTAACACTACTAAATTTCTTCACTGGCCCTTGTATGTTTGAGATTTGGATAGTTGGGACACTTGTTTTCATGAGTTGGAGGGTTCGGTGACATGGGGAAGGACCAAACAATGTGGCATGATACTTCTTGGGCAGTTGGCTTCACCCAATTTTTTTGGAATCTTCGTGTTTCCCCACGCATTTCATGTTTATTGAGGTCATTAATGATTCCCAAGGCATTGGTTAAAATTATTTTGAGCTATCGTTTTTGTCCCAAGGCTTCTCATGCCATGCCACATTCCATATTTTTAAAATCTCACCTTATTCACTCATTTTGAGGCATGGGTCACTTCATTTGACAAGACGTCCACCTTGGAGTTTGCATGGAGGTTTCATTTATCACATGTGGGCTTGTTAGACTAATCTTTGACTAGGAGAGAACATTGGGATAATTTAAGGATAATGATTGCACCTATGACATCATACATTGATTATGGAGCTGATTTAGAGGAGGAGGTCACCCACTTATAGATACTATTTCATTGCTTGTGGATCCCTTTCTCATTGGAAGACTTATGTGCCCACGTTGGAGGATCTTAGGGGATTTACATTACACTTTTATGGAAGGTTTTTGGCCTTGAACATGACTTATTAAGATGTTTTGGAGGTGTTTCCCCCTTTTGAGAGTTTTATGTCATGAATTTGAAGATAATTTTGCTTTGGAATCCCATACAATCACCTTGGAGGAAACTTAAATGGGTTGACTTGCACGTTTGAGGAGTTGTGGAGTATATACACACTTTGGAGGCCAACGTTGCATCTTGAAACCACTTCATTCCCCATTTAGTGGGAACATCCCTCTCTTCGGGTGATTTTTCACTTGGATGATTGTACATGTGGCTTGACCAATTTATTTTTTATTGTTGTTTAGAGTAATTAGTTGTAGGAGAATTGTATTTTACTTTTCTTAGGCCTAGATCTAAGGAAACGCATGAGATAA
Source organism: Picea glauca (assembly GCA_000966675.3). NCBI lineage: Eukaryota > Viridiplantae > Streptophyta > Pinopsida > Pinales > Pinaceae > Picea > Picea glauca. The sequence continues at coordinate 304,948 of JZKD02S0317056.1, read as the reverse complement.
TATTACTTTATTGTAAAGGAAGACGAGCATCACTCTATAAATAGAGGTTTCATTCCTTATTTGTACTCATGGTTGGATTTTTGGAGCTGTCAATCCTTGGAGCTTGTTACCACACAATCTTGCACCAAGTGCATAGCCTTCACAAGGTATTAATACAAGCAGAACATAGAAGATGTCACCTAGGCAACTTCCCTTTCTTTAATGCAGAAATAGTATCCAACATAAGGGAGGCTTTCACAGTAGCCTCCAAGAATCCCTAGGCAAAACACAATCAACTCTAGAGCCTCGTGGAGTGACTACTAACACTACCACCAAGATAAAGATAATCCCAAGGAATAAAAGGTGGTGAGATAAGACAATTTGCAGCTTTGGAGTGTAGAGGTTTCAAGCCTAGAAGAGAGGCTTTCCTAGTCAAGTATGAGTTCAGTACAGTCCCCAAACACTAGAAAAAGAGAAAATGTCTATGGAAGAAATATATGAGGTATCAACAATAAATGAAATGATAACAACAGGAAGAAAATTATTACAACAATAAAATAAATGATCTCTAATAATATAGAAAATACTTCAGCAGTAAAACATGTAATTTTCAGCACTAGTAAATGTATAACAACATAAAACAATCATTTTTCAGCAGCAATAAATTTATGAGAACAGTAAAATAATCAATTTTCAGTAGTAAAAAAATATCCCTTTGATCATAAAATGATCCAGTAAATTATAGGACTAAATGCTAGGTTAAATTAGGGTTTTATTTTTCAACAAAAAAAAAATAGCATTGAAAATCAGCCTTAGAACCATAGATGTTTTTCCTTAGATGGTTGTAGTAACACTTCAGAAAATTAAATTAGGGTTCCAGCAGTAAAGTTTAGGTCACTAGTATGTCTAAACACCCTAGATGTCTTGGTTTTTATGGCTGAAAATGTAATTTTGCAGAAAACAAACCCTAACCCTAACCCTAAGTAGTAAATTTCAACAATAATGCCCTAACCCTAACCCTAAGTAGTAAATTTCAGCAATATTGATTGACTATTATGAAGAAAAAAAGACTAGTGCTTACTATTTTGCGCATATTGGGTTAAAAAGAAGTCCTTTGAGAGAATGAAGTGGATAATTTTAGGGTGAGGCTTAAAGGTTGTCCACTACTAACCCTACGCAATCCTCCTAAAATGTTTTGCGGATATTACAAGGAAAGGTTCCTCCACTAGTACACCATCCACGGATTTTAACAATAAGGGTTTGTTCAGAAAAGATCAAAGAATATGATAATCACCACTTGAAAACATCACCAATCTAAAAATGCATAATCGAAAAAACCACACGCTGAAAAGAGAACACTTGCTCAAAACATCTTCCATCCATCAAAACCCTAGTTTTCATGTCATCCAAGTAGTAAAAAATCCATAAGCATTAGCTCCCAAAGAAGTCGCCCTAGTTAACCATCCATATCTTTCTTCATGAAAGAGACAAGTAGTGATAAATCTCCACAAGTGGCAATGATTTGAAAATGAGAAGTGCTTATCTTATTTATTTGAGAGATATAGCACCCTTATCACACAATACAAGCCCTACAAACATAAAATATTGTCTTTATCTCTCATAAACTCTAGAGATAAGGAAAAAAATACATAAATAATCCATGATACAAGAGGGGATAGGTCTCTAAGATCCCCAACAATGCCTCTAAGATGGAGTAAACTAGATCAACAACCAAATCTTCCCACTCAAAAGTGGTCCAAAACTCACACGTGTGGCCTCAATGAGCGAAGAACTCACTCAAAAGGTGGAAGAGATGCTCCAAAAGGTGAAACGTTGCCATGAAAGGGTGCAATGTTTCATCTCCACGAGTGCCTCAAACCCTCCAAAGGGTGTGACAACATCAAAGGTGCAATGTCACCCTCAAAGAAGCCCCAACATCTCATCAAAGTGTTCAATCATCATAAAGGTGAAACGTCCATTCTCCTAGTGCAACATCTCATCATCAAAGGGTAACTTACCATATCCAAAGGGTGCCATCATGCATGGAGAGGTGCCATATCATCTCTCCAAGTAAAACGTCTTTAAAAGGTGAAACGCTCGATCAATCAATCATCCTCTACATGGAATGTCCCATCTCCAATGATCTCAAGGTCATGTCCATATGTGCTAGGGGGAACCCATGACCGGAACATGTGATCAAATCCCACAACATCCTCATAGGAGTGCCAAATGACCTCCCTTAAATGATGGGTACAACCTCCATACAAGTGGGGTAATAACCCCTCAATCATCCTCCAAAGAATCCTAGTGTCAACATCGCATGCCATCATCATCCAGGAGGGAGCTCATGTGATCCAAGAAGCATCATGAAGACCCGAAGCAAGGTACACGGTCCAAACACAACATATAAAGTGAGTCATGTCAAGACAAAATACATTAGATAGATCTCACAAAATATCTTCTTCAAACTTCACCCTAGCTTACAAAATTGTGCAATTTTCCAAATCTAGGTATGGGAGGGTCATTATTACCCCCTATTAGGTGTGCTAATACCCATACTAAGAAGAATGTCCCAGGGAAACCCATTAAGTGATATATGTAATGATAATGGTATGGATTTGGGTTTACTTGATGGATTTGATGTCATTGACATGCAAGGCCATGTATAATATTCATTCTCGTGAGCACCTTTATAGAGTGAGTGCTTAGGAAATGAGATACCCTTTCCTCGACACTGTGTTTCCTAACCCTTATTTTCTTTTTCTTTAGCTTTGACCTCTTTTGGATTTTGACATTTCAATTGCTAAGTCCTTTTATAAGATATGCACTCATTGCATAGGACTTGAGGTGATGGCCTCTAAAAGAGGGGGTAGAGCTTGTAACATCCCCGGTCATCAACTCCATTGTTGGGCAACACTAATACGTGAAACATTCTCATACATACATATATATATATATATATAACATGCATATTTAATGAAACTTAACCAAACAATACAGAGTAATCACAGAATTACTGCTAACATACAGAATTAATGGAATTAACAACAATTCATACATGCAATGGAATAATTGAAATTAAACACATAATGATACTTATCTTTGAAACTGGAGTAACTCCACCAACTACGTGCAGACCTTCCACGAACCTCCCAGCCTTAGACCACACTGCTCATCACGCTCAGCAGTGGATCACCCCCGAGCTGGGACTAAGCTCCACCCAAGGCAAGGGAATCCTAGACTAGGCTGAGGTTACAGGAAACTGCACAGTGCAACCGGAAGGATTCTCTCCAGGAGCCTTCTTATGCCCACTACTCACGAACTCTCATTCCCCACATGCTTGTTCCACTTGGGAGTATACACCTTCACAAGCACAGTCCATCGGTTGCTTCACCTCCCTCTCTAGGTCTCAGCAACAGGTCGGATCAAGACTTCTTAGAGCTCCATAGCTGGTGCTGGAATCTCTCTAGAAGAAAACCACTTCCCAGCAGACTCTCTCACCTGGAGAGAGTTGTTCACAGGTCTGACAACCTGCCTCTTCTACCACGGGCATAACAACCCACTTCTTCAAATGCAACCACCTCTCTCACCTGGAGAGAGTGTTGCATACAGGCCTGAAAACCTACTTCTTCAACTCCGTTCCTGCATAAGGAGGACAACAACAAGGCTTGGCAAGGAACAGATAATGAC
>JZKD02S0317056.1:276890-287235 GCA_000966675.3 Picea glauca | reverse complement strand
GACATCAACCAATGACATCAATCAAACCAAACCATTTACATCAATGACATATGATCCAACAATCTCCCAAGTAATCAAACCATTGGCATCAATGACAACATGATCCAACAATATGGTGGACACTGTAAGTTCTGCAAAAAAATAAATATATATATATATATATTTATACCAGATAGACTATGAAAATTTTAGATCCACTTTGTTAGAAGGTTCTTATGGTTCATCAATATCTGGTTCTGGTACTATTAAATCTTGAGATCTCATATTTACCCCCAGAGCCCTACAACTAGATTTTGTAAGTAACTTAGATATCCCTTGTCACTTTACCAATTTGGTAGGATTGATCTCCAAATCATATTATTGGATCTTAACTATCCATTTTCCTCTTTTTCTTTCACTATCAAGCTGAAAAATGATATCTTTCACAATACTAGTAGGTACACATACAAGGACCTTAGAATGTAGTACATAGTCTCTAAAATATTTAAGATACTTAACCGATGCATATGCTCGCTTTTCCATAATATTGTACTTTAATTCAACATCCCTCAATGCTTTGCTAAAAAATTCTATTGGCTGCTCATGGCTTTAACATTCTTTTGTAACAAGACAACTGCAATAGTAATTTCACAATTAAAAGAAAATATTAGGAACTCTTTATCATAATCAGGACTGACCAAGACTAGAGATTCTCCTAAAGCATTCTTGATTTGCTGAGAAGAGTCTCTAGCTTCAACAATCCATTTTATTTCACTGTCTTTTTTAAGCATATCTGTGATATGTTTCATGATTTCTGCAAAATTTGGAATGAATCTATTGAAAAAGTTTATTTTACCTAAAAATAATTGAACCTCTTTTTTGTTCCTTGGTAAGCTAATTAATTTGATTACTTCAACTTTTTCAAGATCTATTCTAACTCCTTCTTTAGATACTATATGACCCAACAATTTTCCCTCATTCATTACAAAATAGGACTTCTTAGGATTTAGGGATAAACCATTTTTTTTTTCACTTCATGAAAGTCTGTCTTAAGTGTTTAAGGTGATATTCATCTGACCTTGAAAAAAAAATCACATCATCCAAGTAAATGACTATGAATTTATCCTTTTCTCCCACAAAAGCTATGTCCATGGCTCTTTGGAAAGTAGCCCTTGCATTTATCATCCTGTTGATGGGTCCAAATGGATTTTCAAGCAAGTAAGGTAAAATGATGAATGATGAGTCCCAATCAGACTCACTCTCGTTTGGGATCACAATTTCCGACCAATATATGGATCTGGTTTTCACTACAAATTAAAATAAAAAAGGAAAGATAGTAAACTATTCCCCAAAGAATTCTAATTAATTCTAACTCTAATCTAATTAAAACACATGCAACTACCTAATCTAACTATTTCTAATCTATCCCATAGTAGCAATTCTAACAGATGAATACAATTTAAAATAACATTTTTGACAACATAAGTAGTTCATGTCAATCAACAATGTATTAAAACAATGATATTGTAGATATAATCACAAAAAATTCCATATAAGACCTGTAACATCATCATTGCAGTAATTAGAAATCTTGACAACATAAGTATCTTAAATACTAAACAAAGAATTAGTTCATATGACAAGCATTCAAGAATCTTAAATGGAAAACACATATGTAGAGTAGTCCCACGTGCATTTGACAACAACTATATCTCAAAACGCCTTCTTCTCTTTATATATTCAAAAATAATAGTATTATCAGTCTATACAATGGGAAAAAGTCCTTTCTTACATTCAATGGTCTTCCTTTTATAAAACAAGGAAGACATTTGACCTTCTGTAAAAGCCAACAATTATTATCTCTTCAACTTGCTTATTTTGTGTCATTAAATGACTTGAATTTCCCATACAATTTCATAAATCAGTATACAAGCATTATAAACAAAAATTAAGCAAACTCTTGAGTAGTCAATCTCACTCCAAGTCTGTTCATGAGTGATATTTTTTAAAAATATCATTGACTCTGCTTGGTTGTATTCTTTTCTGATCTTCGAATTTTTCTTGGCGTTTTTGGTGTCAATATGGTGAACAAGATCCTTCCATCTTCTTCTTCTCTACTTTAACTTTCTAGCATACTCTTACATACTTGATTTGACCTCTTGGATCATGAGTTATGGTCTTGTGAACATTGCACAATCCATTTTTTAATTAAATTTGGGCCTCTTCTGTTCTTGGAATTTTCCAGGCCTTTTTGTCTTTGGTTTGGCTTGAATTCCTCCTCCAATGCGTTCTCCTACTTGATAGATTTCCAATGAGATATCATTGGCCTAATTTAGATTCCTAGAGCTCAATATATGGCTACTTGAATTCAACGCTTAGCAGCCATTGATTTTCTCACGGGGAGATCTAGACCGTTGATCTTCAACTCTAAAAGAAATATCCCACATGCATCATGGAATTTGAGTTTGAATAGTATTTATTTCTTTTGGCTCCTTTACTTGGTTTGTGTGTGGAACTAGAGGAGGTATAATGAGAGCCCATTAAATAATAATACACTTGCACATGTAGTACATCTAAAATCTTAGTCCCCCCACAAAAAAAACATAAAAATAAAATAAAATAAAAAAACTTTTGAAAAAAAATAAAAAATAAAAAATAAAATAAAAAATAAAATGTCTTGACTTAAATATAATGAAATATACATTAATAATAAGAATATATATATGAAATATACGTTAGGGAAAAGGGAAAAGTGCACAACGTAAGTAGTAATTTTAATTTTCCTAAGTACAAATAACTTCCTCATCTAATAGTAATTTATAAATAAATAAAAGAATAAAATAATTAAAAATAAAAATAAAAATAAAAATAAAACAATAAAAACTAGACAAGTCATATATATTGCTACACAGGGTTGTGCTAAAAGGGCACGTGAGGACAAATCAACCCTAAGAAATAGAACATGTTTTTGTTCCTAAAGGAAAGGAAAGCTAGTTATTGTTAGCTTTCCATCTATGACAAGAACAAATGTACAACTCACATCAATATTAGATTTGAAGATGTTTATTGTTTCATAATCATGGACCTAAGATATCTCTTTCCAAAGCCAATACAATCTTAAAACTCATCTTGAAACCCATCATTGAACACTTAAAAGGAATAGGAGGAGGGACCAACTAGGAATTAATATTGCATACAATGGAACAATAACACTATTCTTCAAGTCTAATTCTAAGAACCCAATAAGACAACCTGAACCAAAGGAATTGCTTCAAATTCAAAGGTGACAAACCCTTATCATTGTCCCTTGAGATCTAAAGTCAAAACAACTTCACACTTTTGAATTTTTGAATGCAGGACAATGAGATAGCCAATCGTTTCAAATTTGAAGTTGTAGGATTCACTTGGTTTTAATCATGCAATTGAAACTCAACACCTAACCAAAATAAAACATTAACTAAACTCACTTGACCAAACAACAAACATTTGCAAACTAGTCTGGAACTCAAAGACTAAATTACTAAACAAAAAAGTTGAAAGGATTTCCCAACCACTTTATAACATGTAACCAAAACATGATTGTCATCTTTTAGGTTGTCCCTTGAACACTCTATGATACATGCTAAAAACTAAGGCACCACTTATTTAGACAATTTTAACATATAGAACTAACAAAATGACAATTGATACAAGAGCTAGGTTTCTCTAAAACCATTTAGACTATCAAACTATGTCTATGTTTCTTTAAGCATTAAGCATTAAGTTTATGTTATTTTTTTAGAACATTTAAGAGGACTCAAATTATACAACATCTAAACATAATTCAAAAGTTCAACGACTTTCTTTTGTTGCATCCATGCAACTTTATCAAATTCCCAATAAATAATTTTCAAAGATAATACTATTATTGAACATATATAAAATTCACAAAGCCAAACAATAAACTCGAGTACCTTGGTTCAAGTGAGGTTAAACTAGATTTCTTTTGTAGCTGAACAATGGAATGGCAATCAACCATGTCTTCCAAGTCTTGAAACCATTATGTCACCATTCCAAAGATAGGCTAATTCACATGATGAATGTATAGATGTAATAACATCTCAAAATGACCACAAATGTTTTTTCATCATGCCAAGACTTGGGCAATATTCAAATGGTAAATATTAACTTGCAAAACGCATTGCAAGACAATCCAACCTTTTGATTTCGTACTAGGGTATTTAACTTGTTCATGTCATGTTATACAAGGCAATTCTAAATACATGGTGGTCATATGCATGTCTTCGAAGTAATCATTTAAGAAATTGTTACAAGGATGTTATAAAAAATAGTATTAAAAAAATCACTGTTATTATCCACTTACAATTTGCAAGCATTGGACATGCATACACGAGCACACATATGACACTCACTTATCACCAAAGTGTTTCCGAATACTATATCATCCTAAATACCAATCTTTGATTGTATATTTTTCATAATGAGATTTGATTGAATCTAGAAGTGTCATATTGAGAGTAGGATTTGCAAATCATAGGACACCACACACCAACCACACCATTTTATATTTTTCATAATGAAAATTGTTGAAATCTACAAGTATCATATTGAGATCAGGATTTGTAAATGAAATGAAACCACACCATGAACACCATTAGTCACATACATATCATTGTTAGCATTAGGGAAAGCATAGTTGATATAATAACAACATTTCCCTGAATCTTACAATAGTAATAAGATATGACAAGAACACGTGTAGATTCTGCAACAACATTGTCCACTAAATTTCCTTCTAGCACAAGCACATTTCCAACAAAATAACTGTGAAGGAAATCTAGCACCTACCAGCTTTCCTTCTAGCACAAGCACAAACACATTGCCAACACCAATATTTCACCTTGAAAGAAAGATAACATCCACTAGATTTGCTTCTAGAACAAGCATAAGAACATTGCCAATAACAAAATTCCACCATGAAGGAAAGCTAACATCTACTAGTTTTCCTTCTAGCACAAGCACAAGTGCATTTCTAATAACAACATTGCAACGTGAAAAAAATCTAGTGCCTACTAGCTTTCCAATATGACAAGATCAAGTCTAGAGACCACGACAACATCATATTTGAATGCAATTTTTCTTTCATAATCGTGGATATTTTTATCTTGTTGTAGCACCATTGAAATGACACACACAAAGGCATAGAACTAACCATGGTGATTTTTAGGACAAAGGCACCCTTGGAGCATTGATTGCATCCTTTTGATTGTGCTTGAAGGAAATTTATGAACCAATAGATATCGTTCTAGCACAAGCACAAGTGCATTTCCAACAACAACATTGCATCGTGAAGAAAAGCTAGTGACTACTAGCTTTTCAGCTATGACAAGAACAAGTGTAGAGCCCATGACGACATCATATTCGAATACAATTATTCTTTCAAAACTGTAAATAACATTATCTTGTTGTAGAGCCAATAAAAAGGCACACATAAAGACAGAGCACTAACCATGGAAATTGTTAGGACAAAGGAACCCCCAAAAAATTGATTGCATCCTTCTAACTTTTCTTAAAGGAAAGCGAGTGACCACTAGTTTTCCTTCTAGAACAAGCAAAAATACATTAACAACAACAACATTGCACCATAAAGGAAAGCTAGCGCCTTCTAGCTTTCCATTTACGACAACATGGCACCATGAAGGAAAACTAGCACCCAATAGATTTCCTTCAAACACAATTGCAAGAACATTTCCAACAACAACATTGCACCATGAAGGAAAGCTAGTGCCTACTATATTTTCTTCTAGCACAAGCACATTGCCAAGAAGAACATTGCACAATGAAAGAGAGATAGAAAAAATGTAGAGCCCAAGATAACATTATATTTGAATACAAAATTCTTTTTTCATAATTAAGGATCTTCTTATCTTGTTCTAGAGCCAATAAAACAACACATACAAAGGAAGAACACTAACGGTCATGGAGATCGTTAAAGAAAATACACCCCTAGAGAATTATTGTACCTTCTTATTGTTCCTAAAGGCTTTACATATATGACAACATTGCAACATGAAGTAAAACTAGCACCTGCTAGCTTTCCTTCTAGTACAAGCACACACACATTGCTAACAATAACACTGCACCGTGAAGGAAAGCTAGTGCACACTACATTTCCTTCTAACAAAAGAACACACACATTGGCAACAACAACATTGCAAAATGAAAGAAAGATAATGTGTGATAGCTTTCCATCTATGACAATAACAAGTGCACCCATATTCGATAGCTTCTAGTGAAACCGATTTTAGAGAGGTACCCAAAGTCACTGAAACAACTTCATCAATAGTATTGGACCACCTTTTCACCTACTAATTCTCGTTATGTCTACTCATGTCTAAAAAAAGCATAAGTGCATTTCCAACAACAACATTGCACCATGAAGGAAAGTTAGTTCTTGCTCTCTTTCAATTTATGACAAGAAAAGATGTAGAGCCCACAAGAACATCATATTTGAATATAATTCTTCTTTCATAATTGTGGATCTCCTTATCTTGTTCTGGAGCCAATAAAAGGGAACACAAAAAGGAAAAATAGTAACAATGGTGATTGTTAGGACAAAGGAACACCTGAAGCATTGATCACATCCTCATAATTGTACCTGAAATAAATATAACACATGCTAGCTTTCCCACCAGTAGAAGCACAAGAGAATTTCCATAAACAACATTGCATCGTGAAGGAAACCTAACACATGTTATCTTTCCTTCTAGAACAAACACAAGTGCATTGCCAACGACATCATTGCATCTTCTAGGTTTCTTTATAGCATAAGAACAAACACTTTGGCAACAACAACATTGCACCGTGAATAAAAAATAGTGTTTGGTAGCTTTTCTTCTAGCATAATCATAAGCTCATTTCTAATAAAAACATTAAAACATGAGGAAATGATAGCACCCAATAAATTTCCTTTTAGCACAAGGATAAGCACATTGCCAACAACAACATTTCACCATGAAGGAAAGCTAGTGCCTACTAGCTTTCCTACTAGCACAAATACAAGAACATTGTCGACAATAACATTACACCATGAAGGAAAGCTAATGCACATTAAATTTCCTTTTAATACAATCATAATTTTTTTTCAACAACAACGTTGCACTGTGAAGGAAAGCTGACACATGCTAACTTTCCTTCTAACAAAAGCACAAACACATTTCCAACAACAACATTGCACCCTGAAGGAAATCTAGTGCCTATAATTTTTCTTTCTTGCACAGACACAGACCCATTTCCAACAACAACATTGCACCGTGAAGGAAAGATAACGCCTGCTAGCTTTCCTTCTTGCACATGCAAAAGTGCAATGCTAATAACAACATTCCACTATGAAGGGAAACTAACGCATGATATCTTTCCTTCTAACACAAGCACACGAATAAGAAAATTATCAATAACAACATTGCAAAAAGAAAGAAATCTAGTGCATGCTAGCTTTCCTTCTAGCACAAGTACAAACGCGTTTCCAACAACAACATTTCAAACCATAAAGGAAATATAGCACTTTCTAGCAACATTGCACCATAAAGGAAAGCCAACACCTGCTCTATTTCCTTTTTGCATAGGCATAAGAACATTGTGAACAACAACATTCCACCGTGAATGAAAGATAACACACACTAGCATTCTTTCATAGTGCAATGTTGTTGCTGGAAATGTGCTTATGCTTGTGTTAGAATCCATTTCCAATAACAACATTAAACCATGAACAAAAGCTAGTGCTTGTTAGCTTTCCCTCTTGCACAGGCACAAACACATTTCCAACAACACATTGCATCATGAAGAAAGGATAGTGCCTGCTACCTTTCCTTCTTGCACAAGTACACACACATTGCCAACGACAACATTCCACCATGAAGGAAAGCTAGTGCATGCTATTTTTCCTTCTAACACAAGCAAAATTGCATTTCGATCAACACAACACTGCAAATAAAGTTACCAACTTAACAAAAACTCTCCAAAGTTCTCATTTTTTAGAGGTCGCATTTAGTGGCTATTTTTACCCATAAGTTAAATAGTGATGCTACCGGTAGTATCCTTTTTTTGGAGGTGGTTAAAATTGTGACTTGTTTAAAATCAATGTCTTGGCATTGCAGAGAAAACCCTGAAATTGATCCTCGAATCGAAAAGTGATGCTATTAGTAACACCATCTTTATTTATTTATTTTGGAGTGAAAACCATGACCTAATTAAAACTGTGGCCTCGACCACAGGGACCATCGTAAATAAAACACTGAAAATGGATTCCTAAATCTAAAAGTATTATTATTTGATAATTGTTTTTTTGTTTGCTAGTTTGTCCGTGACCTGCGGGACCAACCTGTGGCTTGAGAAGCTGCGACTCAGGGGCATCTAAGCTGTCAAAATCACCCAGGGATCGCACCCGGTCTGAGCCACACCAACCCTTAACATGGCTGGATTTTTTTGCACACAGGTTTTGAACCAGTGACTTAACATCACAGAGTGCCTTAACAACACACTCCGTCACCGATTGTCCTACACCTCAGGAACATTATTACTTGATAATTAATTTACATTAATAAAATAATTAAATTGGAAAAAAACACCCCTAAATTAATTTTATTTTTTTAAGTTTTTTTTTTCCTTTTAGAAAAAAAAAGTTGTTGAAAAATATATGCATATCACATTTTTTAAATAAAAAAATTCAAAAAAATAAAAATAAAATCTATTTTTTTTGAAAAAAAATTGAAAAATGACCCTTAAAAACACTAAATTTAAAATACAAAAATTGAAAAAAAAAGTGAACACAATTTTTTTTTATAAAAAAATAATAAAAAAAAACACTAAAATAAACATTAAAACCAAAAAATTAAATTTAAAAAAAAACTTTAAACTAAAACACAATTTTTTTTTTTTAAATACAAATATATAATAGAGACATTAAAAAAACTATTAAAAATATAAATCTAAACTATACTATAAAAATAAAAATAAAACAATAATACTTAAAAAAAAATTAAATACATTAAAAAAAACTAAACATAATTAAAAAAAACCAATAAAAAAAAATTGAAAATTAAATACATTAAAATAGTTTTTTTTTTGTAAATAAAAGAGATTGTATTACCTTAAAGAAACATCATGTCAGTACATTGTTCATAGTTTACCACCTGTTTTGTCACGTGCACAAAAACCAGAAAAGGTGGCATGCAAAAAAATATAGACGTGGCTATTGCTAGAAACCAAGGTTTTAACAAAAACAAAATTGACTGTAACTGATTCCTGTAGAACAAAATGAAAGAAAATCTAAAGGTGCGGTGAACCCGAGCGTCCATCATTGTTGTAAGTGAAAAAAAATAGTTGGATGCAAGTCGGACAATGCTTCTGGGCCGGTGCACCAGACATGGAGTCAAATAGGAGGTCCATACGACGGATGAGGATGCTCTGATTGTGGAGTTGGTCCTCTATGTTCCGACACATCTTGAAGATCAAGTGAAGGTGGTCATCCAAAAAACAGTGTGGGTTGAGCGAAGGCTGCTCAATGCTCCCAACCATTTCCTCATGATGTGCTGTTGCTGCATCAAATTAGTTGGTGGAGTCTCTTTCATGGCCAACTAGTGGGTTACCTCTATGGTGGTCGAGACGTTCTGTGTTGTCCAGTCTTTCAACTAGCTGGGGGGAATTTCTTTCTCAACCACACATCAACCTAGCGCCATTGTGGGGTGAGAAGAGGGGATGGTATTGTCAAAGGGATTTGATAATGCTGCGATGGTTTCCAGCCCATATGGAGGAATTTCTTCCTCAATTGGGCAGCCGCTTGAATTGAGCATGGTGTCGAAGAGGTGAGGAGGAGACTTTGGGATGCCAAAAGGAGGCTGGGGAATCTCAAGCCAATTTTGGTCAGAGCAGGAGGAGACAACAAAGATAGTTGACGGATTAGAGGGTGATGAGGGGTCTAGGCGATTGCGCTGGGCTATGAAGCTGTAATAGGCCGACACTCGTTTGGGCTTGCCTCACTCTCTAGGCATGGTGGAGTTAGGACAGGGAGGGAGGAAGAGAGGCAAACCAATAATCCATTCCAGCGATGAGCAGGCTATGGGAATGATACAAGTGATGAATGGATAGAAAATGGACATGAGTAGAGGGAGGGAAGCCTCTGGAAAAAGAACAGAGTTCCTGTGGCAAGGAGGCTTGGAAGGAAAAATGAAAATGAGAGCCAAATGAAAATGCAGAATGTGAAAATTCCTGTGTGAGCTTACCTTCATAAAAACTATTGAGGTGACTGAGAGGAGCGTCATGAAGATGGAGGTGACGCCAACCAATTACATCATATCTTCTCCAGTTC
>JZKD02S0317056.1:254485-274507 GCA_000966675.3 Picea glauca | reverse complement strand
TCTTTCTTTCTAAAAGAAAATTGTTTTTTTAAGAATTTATTTAGGGGTGTTTTTTTTCAATTTAATTATTTTCTTGATGTAAATTATTAAAAAAATATAAAATTAATTAGTAAATAAATTATCAAGTAATAATACTTTTAGATTTGTCTTGGAGGTGTAGATTAGTTGATAATAGAGTACCTTGTTAAGGCATTCCTTGTGACGTCATTGGTTCGATCCTTGCAAATCCATGTGTATCGCACGTGAGACCATATGGGTACGCCTAGAGGTTATAGTTGTAGCAGTCAGAATCAACCATGTGTCACATGAGTATGAGCTTGCCCAGTTTCCGATTCCGTTAGATATGAAAAACAAATAACACTTTTAGATTTAAAAGTTGATTTTCAGTGTTGTATTTGTGGTGGTGCTAGGGGTCAAGGCCATGTTTCAATTAGGTCATAGCTTTAACTCCAAAAAAAGTGGTGGTACTGGTAGCATCACTTTTTGATTCAAGGGTCAATTTCAAGGTTCTATCTGTAATGTCAAGGGTGCGATTTTAAACAAATTGCAATTTTAACCACCTCCCAAAAAAATGGTGCTACCAGTAACACTACTTTTTGATTTGGGGGTTGTTTTTGGCGTTTTTTACCCTAAAAGAAATATGATATTTTTGGGCTAGAGTTATTGTTTTGAGGTCATAGTTCTTGTTAAGTTGGTAACTATGTTTTCATTATGAATGAAACCTAGCACATGCTAGCTTTCCTTCTCCCAAAAGTGCATTTCCAACAACAACATTGCACCGCGAAGGAAATCTAGTGCATGTTATCTTTTCTTCTTGCGCAAGCACACGAGCATTACCAATAACAACATTCTACCATGAAGGAAAGCTAGTGCATGATAGTTTTCCTTTTAACACAAGCACAAACACATTACCAACAACAACATTGAACGATTAATTAAATGTTAGTTTTTCTTCTAGCAAAAGCACAAATACATTTCCAACAATGTTATGTCGTGAAGAAAAGATAACGCCTACTATCTTTCCTTCTTGAAAAAGCACACACATATTGCCAACAACAACACTACATCATGAAGGAAATCTAGAGCCTGCTAGCACTCCTTCTTGCATAAGCACAAGCACATTTCCAACAAAAGTATTACACTATGAAGGAAAGCTAGTGTCTGCTAGCTTTCCTTCTTTCACAGGCACAAGTGAAATTCCAAAAACAACATTTCACCATGAAGGAAAGCTAGTGCACACTATCTTTATTTCTAAAACAAGCATAAGCGCATTGCCAACAACAACGTTACACTATGAAGTAAAGCTAGCACATGGTAGTTTTCCTTCTAGCATAAGCACAAATGCATTTCAAACAACAACATTGCACCCTACCTGCTAGCTTTCCTTCTAGCACAAAAAACAAATGAATTACCAAAAACAACATTGCACCGTGAAGGAAAGATAGTGCCTGCTATCTTTCCCTCTTGCAGAGAAAAAAATCCATTACCAACGACAACATTTCACTATGAAGAAAATCTAGCACACACTAGATTTCCTTTTAGCACAACCAGAAACACATCTCCAACAACAACATTGCACTGTGAAGAAAAAATAACACTTGCTAGCTTTCCTTCTTGCACATGCACAGTCACATTTCCAAAAACTTTGCATCGTAAAGGAAAGCTATCACCTGCTAGCATTTTTTCTGTCATAGGAACAAGAACATTTCCGACAACAACATCGCAACATGAATGAAAACTAGTAATTTTCAACTTTCATTTTTGTATAATCATAGGAACACTGCCAATAACAACATTCTACCATGAAAGAATGGTAGCTTTCCATTTAACTCAAGCAAAAGCGCATTGCCAACAAAAACATTTCCTGCTAGCTTTCCTTCTAGCACAAGCACAAACACATTTCCAACAACAACATTGCATCATGAAGGAAATCTAACATCCACTAGCTTTCCTTCTTGCATAGGCATAAGCGCATTTCCAACAACAACATTGCACCACGAAGGAAAGCTAGTGCCTGCTAGATTTCCTTCTTGCACAGAAACATGAACATTGCCAACAACAACATTCCACCATGAAGGAAATCTAACAAACACTATATTTCCTTCTAACACAAGCATAAACAAATTGCCAACAACAACATTTCACCGTGAATGAAATCTAGTGCATGCTAGCTTTCCTTCTAATATAATATTTCCAACAAAAACATTGTAGCATGAAGGAAACATAACACCTGCGAGCTTTCATTCTTGGACACAAACAAACATATTTCCAATAACAACATTGCACCATGAGGAAAAGTTAGCACCCATTAGATTTCATTCTTGCATAGGCACAAGTAAATTTCCAAAAATAATTTTCGACCATAAAGGAAAGCTAGCGCACACTAGCTTTCCTTCTAACACAAGCATAAGTGCATTTCCAAAAACAACATTGCGCTATGAAGGAACTTTCCTTCTAGCACAAGAACAAACATATTTCCAACATAAGCATTGCACCATAAAAGAAAGCTAGTGCCTGCTAGCTTTCCTTCTTGCATAGGCACAAGGGAATTGCCAACAACAACATTGTACAATGAAGGAACACTAACACCTACTAGCTTTCCTTCTTACACAGACACAAATGCATTGCCAACAACAACATTCAACAATGAAGAAAATCTATCTCATGCTATATTTCCTTCTAACACAAGTAAAAACTCATTTCCAACAACATCATTGCACCGTGAAGTAAATCTAGTGCTTGTTATCCTTCCTTCTTGCATAGGAATAACCACATTACCAACAACAACATTTCACCATGAAGGAACACTAGTGCCTGCTATATTTCCTTCTTGGATAGACACAAATTCACTTCCAACAACAACATTTTACATTGAATGAAATCTAGTGCATGCTATATTTTCTTATAACACAAGCACAAATGCATTTCCAACAACAACATTTAATAGTGAAGGAAAGATAGCGCTTTCTAAATTTCCTTATTTCACATGCACATGCTCATTACTTAAAAAAAAATTGCATTGTGAAACAAAGCTAGCATATGGTAGCTTTCCTTCTAACACAAGCACAAGTGCATTTCCAACAACAACATTGAACTATGAAGGAAAACTAGGGCATGCTATCTTTCCTTCTAGCAGAAGAATAAACCCATTTCTGACAACAATATTGCACCATGATAGAAATATAGTGCATGATATCTTTCCTTCTTGCATAGACACAAGTGCATTGCCAACAAAAATATTACACCCCGAAGAAAATCTAGCACCTGCTAACTTTCCTTCTTGCACAAGCACAAACACATTGCCAATGACAACATTCCTCCATGAAGGAAATCTAGCACATGCTAACTTTCCTTCTAACATAAGAACACGTGCATTTCCATCAAAAACATTGTATTATGAAGGAAAAATAGCACAAGCCAACCTTCCTTCTAGCATAAGAAATAACTAATTTCCAACAAAACCATTGCACCATGGAGGAAATCTAGCACCTAATAGATTTCCTTCTTGTACGAGCACAAGCACATAGACAAAAACAACATTGTACCATGCATCAAAGATAACTCCTGCTAGCTTCCTTTCTTGCATAGGCACAAATGCATTGACAACAACAACATTCCACCATGAAGGAAAGCTAGCACATGCTAGCTTTCCTTCTAACACAAGCACAATCTCATTGTCAACAATAACATTGCACCATTAAAGAAAGATAGTGCACGGTAGCTTTCCTTATATCACAAGCACAAACACATTTCCAACAACAATTGCTTCATGAACGAAAGAAAGCACCTTCTAGCTTTCCTTCCTGCATAGGCACAAGCGCATTACCAACAACAACATTGCACTGTGAAGTAAAGCTAGTGCCTTCTAGCTTTCCTTCTTACATAGGCATGAACATATTACCAACAACTACATTCCACCATGAAGGAGAGCTAGCTCATGCTAGATTTCCTTCTAACACAAACAAAAGAAAATTGCCAACAACAACAATGCATCATGAATGAAAACTAGTGCATGCTAGCTTTCCTTCTAGCACAAGAACAAACACATTTCCAATAAAAAAATTGCATCGTGAAGGAAATCTGGCACCTGATAGTATTTCTATTTGCATAGGCACAAAATAATTCACAACAACAACATTGCACCATGAAGGAGAGATGGCGCTCGCTAGATTTCCTTCTTGGACATACACAAGCACATTGAAAACAACAACATTCCACCGTGAATGAAAGCTAGCACACACTAGCGTTACTAACACAAGAACAAGCACATTGCCAACAAGAAACTTGCACTATGAAGGAAATCTAGTACCTGCTAGCTTTCCTTCTCACATAGGCACAAACACATTGCCAACAACAACAATGTACCGTGAAGGAACGCTAGCACCTGCTATCTTTCCTTCCTGCAAAAGAACACACACATTTCCAACAACATTTGACCATGAAGTAAATCTAGGTCCTACTAGCTTTCCTTCTTGCATAGGAACAAGAACATTTCGAACAAGAACATTTCCAACAAGAACATTTCATGATGAAGGAACGCTAGTGCATGCTAGTTTTTCTTCTTGCACAAGCAGAAGAACATTACCAACAAAAACATTTAACAATAAAGAAAATATAACACACATTTTATTTCCTTCTAACACAAGTACAAATATATTTCCAACGACAAGATTAAACAATGAAGAAAATCTAGTGCCAACTAGCTTTCCTTCTTGTACAAGCACAAGCTCATTTCCAAAAACAACATTGCACCATGAAGAAAAGCTAGGGCCTAACAACCTTCCTTCATGCATAGGCACAAGCGCATTTCCAACAACAAGATTTCACAATGAATGAAAGCTAGTGCATGGTAGCCTTGTTTCTAACACAAGCACACATGCATTTCTAGCAACAACAATGAACAATGAAGGAAATCTTGCGTTGACTAGATTTCCTTCTTGCACAAGCATATGCTCATTTCCAAATACAACATTGCACCGTGAAGGAAAGCTAGTGTATGGTAGCTTTCCTTCTAACACAAACACATGTGCATTGCCAACAACAACATTGGACTATGAAGGACATGGATAATTTCAAGGATGGAAATTTATCTTAAAGTGTAGAAACCTTGGTGACTATTACTAGTCCTTAATATTCAAACTTTAAAATGTTTGGAGATATTTTTGTAAAAGTATTTAAATTTATAAGGATTTTATATAGTTTCTATAAAATTTTGGTGACTTTTATGGTACAATATTTTTATCCTATAGAATTTGGGTGAATAATTTTGAGGAAAAAAGGAATTTGGAGAATATGTTTTGGGAAAAAGCATGGAAAACTAGCCTATGGAAAAAATTTAGCCCCTAAAATTTTCCCTAATGAAGGAAAGCTAGGGCATGCTATATTTCCTTCTGCCACAAGTGAAAACCCATTTCTAACAACAACATTGCTCCATTATAGAAAGACAGTGTCAACTATCTTTCCTTTTACACAAGCACAAGCACATTTCCAACAACAATATTACGCCGTGAAAAAAAGATAACACCTGCTAGATTTCCTTTTTGCACAGACACAAGAGCATTTCCAACAAAAACATTCCACCCTGAAGGAAAAATAGCACATGCTAACATTCCTTCTAACACAAGCACAAACACATTTCCATCAACAACATTGCACTATGAAGGAAAGCTATCACATGCTAGCTTTCCTTCTATTACAAGAAAACAATTATTTCCAACAAAACCATTTCACCATCAAGGAAATATAGTGCTTGATATCTTTCCTTGTTGTACAAGAACAAGCGCATAGACAACAACAACATTGCATTGTGCGTGAAAGATAGTGCCTGCTAGCTTCCCTTCTAGCATAGGCATAAGTGCATTTTCAACAACAACATTCCAACATGAAGTAAATGTAGCACAAGTTAGCTTTCCTTCTAACAAAAGCACAATCACATTGCCAACAATAATATTGCATGGTGAAAGAGAGCTAGTGCATGCTATATTTCCTTCTAGCACAAGAAAAAATGCATTTCCAACAACAACATTGCTCCATGAAGGAAAGCCAGTCTCTTCTAGCTTTCCTTCCTACACAGACACAATCACATTTCCAACAATAACATTTCACCGTCTAGTAAATATAGTTCCTAATAAATTTCCTTTTTACATAGGCACAATCACATTGCAAACACCAACATTCCATCATGAAGGAAAGATAGCTCACACTAGCTTTCCTTCTAACACAAGCACAAGAAAATTTCCAACAACAACATTGCATCATGAATGAAAGCTAGTACATTCTAGCTTTTTCCTTCTAGCACAAGCATAAACATATCTCCAACAAAACAATTGCACTATGAAGGAAAGCTAGCACCTACTAGTTTTTCTACTTGCACAAGCAAAAGCGCATTTCCAACAACAACATTGCACCATGAAGGAAAATTGGCGCCTGCTCGCTTCCCTTCTTGAATAGGACCAAGTGCGTTTCCAAAAATAAAATTACACTCTGAAAGAAAGCTAATGCACACTAGATATAATTCTAACACAAGCACAAGTGCATTTCCAACAACATCATTGCATCATGAAGGAAAGCTAGTGTATGCTAGATTTCCTTCTAACACAAGAACAGATACATTTCCAACAACAACATTGTACCATGAAGGAAAACCAGTTTTTGCTAACCTTCTTTCTCACATAGGCACAAGAGCATTGCAAACAAAAACATCATACCATGAAGGAATGTTAGTGCCTACCAACTTCCCTTCTTGCATAGGCACAAACACATTGCCAACAACAACATTCCACCATGAAAGAAAGCTGACACATGCCAAATTTCCTTCTAACACAAGAAAAAACACATTTTCAACAACATTGCACTGTGAAGTAAATCTAGCACCTGCTAGCTTTCCTTTTTACATAGGCACAAGTGCATTGCCAACAAGAACACTGCACCATGAAGGAAATCTAGTGCCTACTAGATTTCTTTCTTGCACATGCACAAGTTCATTACCCACAAAAACATTTCATGATCAAGAAAAAATAATGCATGTTAACTTTCCTTCTAACATAAACACAAACACATTTCCAACAATAACATTAAATAGTGAAGAAAAGTTAACATCTACCAGCTTTCTTTCTTTCATAGGCAAAATCTCATTGCCAAAAACACCATTGCACCATGAAGGAAATCTAACACTTCAAAACCTTCCTTCTTGCATAGGCACAAACACATTTCCAACAACAACATTCCACCATTAAGGAAAGCTAGTGTGTGCTAGCTTTCTTTCTAACAAAATCAGAAGCACGTTTCCAACAACAATATTGCACTATGAAGGAATGCTAGTGCATGCCAGATTTCCTTTTAGGAAAAGAATAAACCTATTTCGAACAACAACACTGTACTGTTGAAGAAAGCTAGTGCCTACTAGATTTCCTTCTTGCACAGGCACAAGTACATTTCCAACAACAACATTGCAACATGAAAAAAAGAAAGAGCCTACTAGCTTTCCTTCTTTCACAAGCACAAGTCCATTTCCAATGACAACATTCGACTGTGAAGGAAAACTAACATAAACTACCTTTCCTTCTAACAAAAGTAGAAGCACATTGGCATTAAAAAAATTGCACTATGAAGGAGAGCTAGCACATGTTAGCTTTCCTTATAGCACAAGAAAAAACTCATTTCACACCAAACCAATGTAATGTGAAGGTGTTGTACCCACAACAATTCTCATTCATTTTTTTTTAATTTAGGGAAATTGAATGGAAAACCCCCTTTCCTAAATTTCTACCTAACCTAATACCTAAGGCACACTGACTTCTAAGGTTTACCTTCCATAAGAAGTAGGGGTTTTACCTTTCTTGTTATTGGTCATTGAACTTACCTAGTATCCCTTAAATGTCATGCCTAATCTGTCACAAGGGATTAATCCTATCCCACTAAGCTAGTGTGAATCCTCAATGTAGTGTGGAAACATTTTGATGCTTACCTATGCTCCAATAAAATTCTAGCACTTTTGTAGAAGAAAAACTATGACGAATGCCCAACAAGTGCTTCAAACAATATTGACTATTTTCCCACAACCTGCAAAGTGCGAGCTTGTAGGAAATCACTTGTGTGTAATTCATAACAAGAGAACATGCTTACCAAGTATCAAAATCATCCGCAGGAGACGAAGCATGCACTTGTGCGGCATAATTCTTCACGACGATTCATGCAAAGCAGTCAAAAGAGATTCGCTATATCCTCTCATGATGTATTCCCATGTAGCCTGCAACTTCCCTTAACTAAAGTACGGCAAACCGAAAGGGGAATCCACATGAAACATTTGATCAAAAACACAATGTGGAACTTGCAAGATATCTCATGTCATCATGATAACATTCACATGCATTTATCCCACACTCGTGAGCCACATGCCACAAAGGTCATATCCCCGCAAACTTGCATTTTGGAAAGGTCGTTCGATCATGTGTTGTTTCCCACATGTGAAACAATTACTAAATTTAATTGCATTAATTTTTTGGATATCTATTAGGTTGGATACAAGGCCAAGACTCAATCATTCACATGATCAGTATTAACGACTAAGGGTATATGAAGGCCTAATATTTATGAGTTGTATCTCTTAGGGTAGATGATTAATATTTGTGAATTAAGTTGTGCATCTGATAAATATGAAGAACTCATGTATTTGTAAATCCTATAGGTTATGAGAACGAGGAAATGACTAAAGCTGCAGGTCGCAGAGCCATAGCTTAGACATGATGACAATTTCTGATATTGGTTATTACACAGGCATTCAAGGTTGCAATACATGGGAGGAAATGTACAACATGTTATGCAGTGTGGAATTAGCAAAACATTATCTTGGCCTCAACATATATCATAACATACAGAAGAGAGACATTCATGTTGTCATCACTTGGACTGCAATCCTACCATACAATGAAGTGACGAGGTGGTTTTACAGGAATGCGAATACAAAGGAACATGTTATCACCAACAGAAAAGGGACTAGCATTGATCCTCTAATTCCAAATAGTTTCCACAAGATCTACAAGATACCAAAGCCATTGGTGTTATGGAATAAGGGATTTAAAAGCCAAAGCCACTTGAACTCATTTAGGATTAGTGGGACAAGGAAACTCCATTCATCTCCAAACTCAACAAGGTATACAATACCCAATACTTTAAACCCCCATATCAACTACAGATTTCCATGATATGTAGATTGTATGGGGAGGAGAATTTCATACACTTCAAACAAGAGTGGACAACCATGGTGCATGTAGTAGCATAAGTGAGAGTGGTATTCAATAGAGAATCAATTTCATCAGACAACATTTGACACAATGTCTACACTACTACATATGGTGTTGAAGTTTGACAAGGTGTTTCGACATTACAAACAAAATTCACCTCACCACCGGATGTTACCCATTAATTCTCAAAATTTCATTATATTTTTTTCTGGCTTCCCCGATGTTTGTTGGACATACAATGTAGTGTAGTATTCATTGTAGTTTCAATTCATATTCAATGGTTTTCAATATCGATGACATCACCATCATGACCCACCATTTCCCTGTGGTTTGCCTCTATGGAACCTATGTGGCACTACCATGTCATCAAAGTTTTGTGTCATGGGTGCGTTTTGCACCTAATTGGGCCTTGATTGTGCCATCTAGGGGGATAAAAATGTCTATCATGGGATTATTATGCTTGCGTGGTCTCGATCAAGATCTCAATTATGCCTTATTGAGGAGGCCTTTTAGGCCCTAATAGTCATCACATATACATTATTAGACATTAGTCTACATGAAAATGTGTAATCAAGTAATAATATATGTAAAATGTGGTAAATGTAACTAAACAAAGGATTCGTTTGAGCGGGTGAAACCGCTCCAACGATTTACCCATTGTATAAATAACCCTAAAGATGGAATACAAAGACAGTTGGATATCCTTCCCCACATTGATCTCCTTCTTTCTTGGGATGTGTGTGTTCTTGATGTGCATAATGTCTCTCTGCTTGAATGTGTAGTATACCTAGGGAAGTAATATGGGGTACCTAGGGAGGTACCCAATGGAAATGTGGTTATGTATTATTAGTGGAAGTCATTTAATATATGAGAATGTGGTCATTCAATGTAAGGTGGACTAGGTCCACTATATTAATAAAGGCCCACTATGGTAGTTAAATGTAATAAATGTGAGAAGGCTCTCTAGAAGGTTACTAGGAGATAGAGAGAGTTATATAAAGAAGTGTAAGCAATGTAATGAAACATAGTGAATAATATTGTGAATGTATCAAACATTGCTTGAGGAGTGCTATCCTTCCTTAAGGATTAATATTTGGTGTTATCCTACCTCAAGGGTTTTGTCTACATTCTTGTGTTGAGTGTTCTAGTGAATGGTTTGATGTTTATTATTGGTTTATTGCTGAAGTATATTTGCAGATTATTCAAGATCTTAACAACTGGTATTAGATCACTTTCCTTTGCCAAAGAAGGGGGTAATTTTTTGGCTCTTTTTGCAGATTTTTTCTAGAGAAAAAAAAGGGCGGCACACTTCAGGTTCATATAAGAAACTTTCTGAGTATAATTTGGCCACAAATATTCTATATTTGAATTCATCTCAGAAAAATACCCGATTTAAAAAAAATCATCCAAAACCCAGGAAGTAAAGTTATGAGCATTTTAAATTCGGTCATTTTCAAGGTTTTTCCGGAAAGAGCCACGATTTTCTATCGTAATCTATTTTTAAACACTAGATTTTGTTGTAGTTTTCTTTCAAGAATGATGCATTTTAATGGAAGAGATGATAGCTCTAGTATTGAAGAATATATAAAAAATATAAAGTCATCATGTGGTTTCCTATGGCGAAATGAACTATGGATAAATTTAAGGGATGCCGCTCTTAACTGGTGGTTTGATGTTAAACCTAAAGAAATTTATGCACTTTTAGATAAAGAATATGAAAATTTATTTTTAGACAAGTGGTCTCGTTCCAAGAGTAAGGATAAAGAATGCACTGATGTTTATTTTCAAGTAGCAAATTTATATTACAGGTCCATGGTTGCATTCATAAGCTTAAGGTTATTGTTTCTATTAACCCTAGCTGCATGCATAATTTTATCAATATCTAGTTGGTTAATAGATTGAAAATTCCTGCAAAGAATATCCAAAGCATATAGGTTGAGGGTGAAAATGTTAAATTTTTTAAATATTTGAAGCTCAATATGGATAAATATGTGTTGCATTCATATTTTTATGCTATGGATATGGATGAAGTAGATATATTGTTTTGGGATATCCTTGGATAGAATTAGCGGGTATCATTAATATTAATGTGCAAACGAAGTTTTTGAAGTTGTGGTACAAGAAAAATAAAATCACATTGCAGGATGTGTCTCTTAATAAGAAAGATGATCCCACATAGGCCAACAAAGAAGTTATTTTCAAGTCCAAAGTTGAATTGGAGACAGAGTCTACATAAGGAGATGAAGCAAACCCACTGGAAGGACACAATCACGAAGCTAAGGAGGTCATTGACTCAAAGGCACAATGTGTTGCATATTTTAAGAAAAAAGAATAGATTCCTACAGTTGTTGTAGATCATCATCCACAATCATCGAGGCAAGGGCATGACAATCAACACATTTATGTGAACCAGAAAGGAAACCAATCCAGATAAGGTGCATGGAGGACTCCTAGAACTACGAAAATAGATCAATCTACAGAAACAATCCCATGGCAACCTCAACATGATGCATAACAAGATCATGGTGGAAAGGCAACATATGGACATCATGTTCGACTTCCATTGGGATGGATGGATGGTTGTACTTGGTACCAGTTGGCTACATTGATTAGCTAGTCATATTGTATGGTTTCTTCTCGTGTTTCGAGAACGAAACATGTGAAGGGGGATGGAATGTAGTATACCTAAGGAAGTAATATGGGGTACCTAGGGAGGTACCCAATGAGAATGTGGTTATATATTATTAGTGGAATTCATTTAATATATGAGAATGTGATCATTCAATGTAAGGTGGACTAGGTCCACTATATTAATAAAGGCCCACTATGGTAGTTAAATGTAATAAATGTGAGAAGGCTCTCTAGAAGGTTCCTAGGAGATAAAAAGAACTATATAAAGAAGTGTAAGCAATGTAATGAAACATAGTCACGAAGAATATTGTGATTGTACAAGCAAGGATTGCTTGAGGAGTTTTATCCTGATTAATATATGGTGTTACCCTACCTCAAAGGTTTTGTCTACATCTTGTGTTCATGTTATAGTGAATGTTTTGGTTTATTCTTGTTGGGATTAAGGTTATTTCTGAAGTATATTGGTAGATCTATTCAGACAATTAACATAATGTCTGCCCTAATTCCTGAGACTACAACATTTTCGTTTCGTTGTGGTGTGACTGGAATCCGAAGAAGATTTGCATTGACGGTGATCTTGGAGGAACCTTTTTTCTAGTCGGTGAGAGCCAGAAGAAGTCTGCAAAATAAGAAAAGAGAAATGAAGAATTCACAATCAAATATATTAAAGATGATCGCAAAAGATTGATGTTTGTCGCAAAATGATTGATGATACTTGGTGCTGGATGATTTCTTGTGGATGTTGTTAAAGAAAAATCTATCGGGAGGCTTTTTGTTGTTGATTGTTCACGGGAATTTCTCAATACACTTGTAATGAAAATTTACCAGAAGATACAAGAAACTCTAAAATCTATAGGAGAAAGAATTTAATATGAACATTTCAACAATATACAAAGAAATTATAAAGTTTATCTGTTGGTGGACTGATTGTGGACATGACATTCGATGGTTGAATGAAATTGAAGAAGTTGGCCACAACTCTTCTTTTTCCATGAAGAAGTTTCTCCCTGATCCTTCAAATGCTACTTATGAGAGACTGGGTGGGAACAACATAGAAAGGCCCAAAGAGTTGAAGGATCTGGCTGATGTACTGGCATTCAAGGAGTCTATTTTGATCTTGAATGATTACGCCGAAAGGCGTATACCTAT
The DNA here is from genome assembly GCA_000966675.3 of Picea glauca. Taxonomy (NCBI): domain Eukaryota; kingdom Viridiplantae; phylum Streptophyta; class Pinopsida; order Pinales; family Pinaceae; genus Picea; species Picea glauca. The sequence goes on along the minus strand of JZKD02S0317056.1, from coordinate 261,485 downwards.
TGGAAATGGGCACAATTAATCATCTTTTAATCTAAAATTCTAATCTAATGGATAACAATTAAAGATGCTGGAATATTCTTAGTCGTCCTCCCAAATCAATGAATGTGATTTACTCTTCATAATCTCCTTGTATTTTTGAATACATCCGTTAACCTGTTTACTTTTTAACATTTACCTAATCATATTAAGAAATTACTATAGCGCTATATGATTGCCATTTTTAAATGATTAACGTTTAACATTACCACGTTTGAATTATTACCCACAAATTTCCTCACCCGTCCCTGCGTTTTCCTCAGGCATTTTAGTAGTCTTCACGTTTCATATGCCTTTCGGTGTTCATCAGTCACAATTATGTGACTGTGCTAGTATATTTCACAATCAATCACATCCTTTATCTTGGAAACAACCATGAACAAATTCCACGATCTTGTCGTAATGCTCATTGGTGAAACCACCAACGAAAATGTGTGAAGAACTCGACACGCGCGACTCCCATTACTTTGGTGCAACCTTTCATTTTCTTCATGGTAGAGTTCCTTATTTGACAAGGCACTTTCATATTTTCCAGCAAAGGAAGGTGGAGCGAGATCTCGACATTCAACACGACATGTATTTTTGTTATAAAATACGCTAGATACACCATCAAACCATCATTGCGAGACTTGCACTCAGTCGATGTGCATAGAGTATAAAAAAAACAGAAGTTTCACACCATCATTGATGGTGGTATTCTATTTGGTCAATGTGCAAAGAGAATAGAGATAGGATAAATGGGTCGACAATGTGGGAAATTATCTTAGTGGAAGGAAATATCCAAGAGTCCTTACAAACCATTAAGAAATATCTTGAACAAATAATAACACACTGGTGAGAGGAGCTTGCAAGTGACACCAATCATCAACAGTCAATATCGATGGAGAGCCGATCGAATAATTTTTGAGAGTTGATGGCAATGGATATTTGATGACCGACTTATGTGGCTGACTAATTGGTCGACTTGGTCGACTGATCGATAGTGTTTCATCCTAACCAAAGAAAATTTCTTGCGATGAGGAGATAATCATACATGTTGAGGACGTTTTGTATGAAATGGGTGTGCAATAATGATTCCAACTGACTTTTTGTATTCCTTGAACTTTAAAGTAAAGAGAAATTGACCCATCAGGTGTCTTGGTCGATGGAGAGAGATGATGAATAATGAGCAACCCTCCACTGAAAGAAGTCATTTCTTGGAAGAGACTTCAATGTTGATGTCTACCTATATAGTCAAAAATTGACTTCATGGATGAATTCCCTGGGCTGACTTGCTCGACCAATGAAGAAATATTTAGCGTGATACTGCCTAGAAAATATGACAAAGTGCAAGCAAAGATAAGTCGACTCACCTCTCGACCAAAGTGCAAGCAAAGATAAGTCGACTCACCTCTCGACCAAAGTGCAAGCAAAGATAAGTCGACTCACCTCTCGACCAAAGTGCAAGCAAAGATAAGTCGACTCACCTCTCGACCATTTTCTTGCACATACCGACCAAGCATAGTAAGAATGGGTAGAATTTCAACTAAACTAAATAATAGACCATAAATGAGGTGGGCTACTAGTATAATTCACTAGAACTATACGATGAGTTGATGCATCTCAACATCGAGATAAATAATTGAGCAGGCGAAGCAAGCAACAGGAAGGCATGCGACTGTTTGTTTTTTATGAAGAAATTTTTGAGGTTAAATGATTATTAAAAATGTAATGTGTCCATGAATCAGATCCTTTCTTTTTATAAAAGATTAAAATATGTGTATTGCATGAAGTATTAGTCTAGTTGAGTCGGTCAAGTATACATTATTCTAGTAGAGTCACGTCCAGTCGACCTAATAGTCGATTCTAGTCAACTCAACAGTGGAATATGTTTAGTTCAAATTCAAGTATGTTTAGTCAAAAAGGAAAATCATTATGTTGTCAGTTTTAATTTCAAGATGTATTGAAAATTTGAATCAAAGTAGAAAGGAGGGGGTTAAACTTGCGTCTTCTTTGAAGGCAGGAGATCCCCTCCACCATTTTAATATACATTCATCCTTAGCCGACGAGTTCAGGTTTTCGTCGATAATAGTTGATTCCTAGTTGACAACACACAAAGTTTGTAAACTTGTAATTGAGTCATAATCGATCATCCTTCATGTAATATGAATTGGAGACTCCATACACTTATAGAAAGTATCACAATCATGATAAAAATCACCACGAAAACAAGAGTGATGAAAAACAGAGAAACAATCATAATTGAGCATGTCAGAGAGAATCGACAATGACCATGTCGGCAATAGTTAAAGGCATCCAAGAGAGAAGTTTTATGACACACACACATGGAGCGCTTAAAGAAAAGATGATGAAAAGAACATTGAACTGATTGAGCCCCTTGTTACAATAGTTGCAAAATACTCATGGATCGTGAAAATGAAATAATGGTATGAGTGATTGATGGCACATACCCTCGTCGATTCTGAATAAAGAACCCTCTAGGACTGATAGCCTGACAAGAGCATGTGAGCTGTTTGGGTTTGAATTGATCAATCGACTTTGAAATAAAAACAACTTCGACGCCTCCTGAAATATATCACAGTTGATAGAGGTAAGCAGAACATGGAGATCGAGGAGATGGGATATGTCACTCAGATATGGTTGAGATTGGTCACAATGAACCTTGTATACGCATGTCTCCATATTCAGCTGGCGATTGTTGCGATTGAGTTACCTATGCATTCTAGTATGCATGAGTGATACACAATAAGGATACTTCTGCAACAATAGAGACTTAGGACATTGTTGCATGCTTGCTCGGGACGAGCAATGAATTGAGCGTGGGGGAGATTTTGAGGAGGCCTTTTAGGACCTAATATTCATCATATATACGTTATTATACATTAGACTACATGATAATAAAGTAAGAATATATGTAACAAATGGTAAATGTAACTAAAAATAGGATTAGGCACAATGGGTGCAACCGCTCCAACCATTTACCCATTGTATAAATAACCCTAAAGATGGAATACAAATATGGTTGGATATCCTTCCCCACATTTATCTCCTATTTAATTGGGATGTGTGTGTTCTTGATGTGCGTAATGTGTCTCTCTCCTTGAATGTATTCCCTAACTTCTGAGACTATAACATGCCTTCTATGAGGGAGAACATGCGAATTATGCTCGTGTTGTCTTGATTGAGACGTCAGTTATGCTTGGTATGGGGGATAGAAATGTTCGGCACATGCTAATTATGCGTGCTCTTCCTCTAGACATCAATTAAATTGTAAGTACAAGGATTAACAGATAAACATAGAACATATTAGAAGTTTGCATGATGTGGGCAAGCTGGACAGTACCTGACCCAAATCAGTTGTGCCTCTAGATAGGCTATGAGTAAATTTCAAGTCAGATTTTGGTTAATGTGACCTCTAACGTCATATGATGGTTGGTCTTGACCGATACTACCATGTCCTAGAGTTACCCTTTGTATAATGAAGGGACAATAGTCCATTGAATAATAAATAACTCATTGAGTGGTTAAGTCTAGACAATTAGAGTGCCCCAGGGTTTTCTCAGGAAGATGAATCTATTTATGCATTCATAAATGCAACTTAAACAACATAAAATTATAATTTTTCCTAGATTTAGATCACCAGATTCATGTGAAAAATGCCAATTAAACATAGAACGTTTATACTATGCCACTATGGGGGAAAGTTGGGAAGGATTCAAGTGGTCGGATCATAGGTCACAGTACTGCACCCATATGTGGGTGGTTCCACGATTCAAGAATAATCACTTTGCATCAACTTCGACGGTCTAGGAGGCCACAAGATAGAGAAAGGGGGAGTCTCCAACAATAGTGGGAGGACCAAATAAAATGGAGCACATCTTGAGGGGGGGAATTGATGATGCCAACAGTTTCAAGGGAATGCGACAGTACAGGGAGACAAAAGACAAAGTAGTTCGTGAGAAGGAATATGTCCAGGTTGGTTTGGCCAAATGGGCGTTAAAGGTGTTTGACCTAGGTATACGATACGACAATAGTTGCTTAGCAACAAGATCACAACAATTGATAAACATATACCTTTTTGGTGTCAATCCTGTCCATCCCCACCATAATATTCTTCCTCGAGCTCATCCCCAATACTTCCCCTACTCTCTTCCCACCTAGTGGTTCACCCTCCATATCCATACCGAATTCCGTATCTTCCATTAGACCCTTCAGTAAAATACCAATTTTGGAACCTATTGGCATTTTAAGATGCTTCAATAACCACCCATAGTGTGAAGTTGGTGTATGGATAAAACAACCTTCTGAGTATCGATTGTAGCGGACAACTGGCTAAAATAAGGTGGAGTGTACCTCAAGTACTAAGCATCATCTCAAAGCTGTAACTATTGGCTCGCGTGTTGTGAGAAATTTCACCCTGCAAACAGGTTGGACTCTCCATAGATCAAACTATGATCTAAGACATACACAAAATAAATGGTTACTACTTTCCTTGTAGATCTATTTCATTAACCTATAGATATAAGATGTGAGACCTATTTTTTCCTTGAAGTTTGTCCTTGTTGCTTCATCCTTTTACCTTGTTGCTCCAATTCCTTTAGCGATCAAAGAGGCCTGCAAAACAAGAGGTAGAAAAAAATTTCCACTTCTACTAGATCTCGTTAGGTAAGAACTAAATATATCTATACTCGATTTAACTTAAGCATAGACACTATCATGAACATCATAGTGAAAGGAACATGTCAACTTGATATTAATGGAAATCCAATAAAAAAGGAACTTACAAATCACCTTTGATGATGCAACAATATTCTCCAAGCTCTCTAGTATAACCCTTGCATTACTGTCTTCAGATCAAAATGATGATTCTTCAATGGATTCCTTCCCCCCTTTCCCATGAATGGCCTTGTTTATATAGATCTTGAGAGGTTTAACCACCATATCAAATGAAGGGAATGACTGAGATATTCACTCCTTAGGTTAGGATTTAGTACCCAAAATGGAGGGAAGATAGATGACTCAAGTTCATGAGTCATCCCTCAACCATAACCACTCAAACATATCTTGGGAGTTTCCCATAGAAAAAGGTGGGTTGACTCTAACAAGACTAACGCCCCCCCAATAATTTTAATAGAGCATTACTAACGCTTCCCCAGAGTTGATTAGGGAGCATTAACACTCTCTATACATGGGTAGGGGAGTTAGTGGTCAAAAAAGGATTAAAACTTAGGGAAAGTGGTTAGGTTTCACCATTTTCTCAATGTTTCCTCATTCACCATGTCTTAGGGAACACAACCAACATTTAGTCATGGTGTCAACATTCACGACACTCAATAAAGTTCATGCGACACTGAATAAGGTGCATACGACACTTGAAAAAGTGCATGAGACACTTAGTAAGGTGCATACGACACTTTATGACACTTGTGACACTTAAGGTGTGTAAAAGATGAGAAAACTAAGTGTGACATTTTGGTGTGCAACAGATTCCTCTTAAAGTGTGAGGTCAAAAGAGAAACTAATGGCTGAAACACTTTACAAAAATATCAATGCAAGGGTGTTGGAGTAGGAGAACCTGAAAGATGATGCAAACAACCATCAAACAATATATATGTATCATTCTCGATGCAGACATACCTATACTTGGAATACAAATCAACTCAAAGCAGGGACACCGACCAATAGACCGCTGATCCATGAAAAATATTGACTAAGGATATGGCCACTAGAGATACAATGTGGATCCATACCTCCATTAATCAATCAGGCCGCAACCACAAAAAATAAACAGTGGAGCTACTATATGACACAAACATAGCCACAGATAAATACAAAGTGGATCTATGTGAAAATATACACATTAGTGAGATTTCCAATATGGTGGTTATACTGGAATCGTTTACATATTCAAATGATCTCCATCACATCTTGAGTAAAGCAAATAATAGAGTGAGCACCCCACCCATGGTATTCATCCTAATTCTGAAATGGTATGATTCTAGCCATGTGAATAGATGACTTGATGTCAAACATGGTAGAAACCACTTGATTACCAGTCATTAATGTATATTGTTAACAAGTGCGAGGGAAATCACCAATGATGACAATGACTCCCAAGGTACCCTAGTACATTCCAATAAATGTGAACAAATGAGTTGTAGTCAAACACTTGGTGGAATCATTTGATCGGAGGCCAATGATGTAAATCTATTGTCGAAAGTGAGGAGGCCTGCCATTGAGGAATGTAGGTCCCAAGGTACTAACTTTTTTCTATGTCTAATTCCTGGATAATGTGCTAAAGTAGATAGGAACATACTCGTCGAAGGAGGGCCATGATGTATCCCTCATCATCAACAAAAAATAAACACAGGAAAGTGATGTAAGATGGTGTATTAAATGAGTATGGACTAACATGAGGATGAAAGTTGGTAATACCATAGATGGTTGGTTTGATGTGAAACTTCCCTTGAATATTGTGAGGAACATCGACTGACTTGGAAACATTGACTCGATGAGTAACAAGAACATAATGTGACGATAATTAGAGCACTCTTCGACTGGGAAGAAAACGTATAATGACACATAACATTGGTATGACTTAGAGACAAGTAGATTACCCAACTATAAGATGAGATGAAAACATGTGCCATTTTCAAGGGTGACAAAAAACAACTTCCATATTGGTTTCCAAAACTATTTGACCCACTTCCTTCAATTTTTCCCCTCACCATGATTGGTGAGTACCTATTTTTTTTTAATGAGCTTGAGGAGGATAACATATGCTCAGTATAGCTCATCTTTGATGAGTCCCTCATCATATGTTTAATGAACCTAAAGAAGGAGGGGTTTAGTTTGTTGAAATAATGTAACTGCGAAGGGCATTCTTATTATTTTGTTATTGGATTAAATCCCCATTGTGGATTAATCATGTCATTATTATTATTTTTATTATTAGGTTAAATCC
>JZKD02S0317056.1:227693-247687 GCA_000966675.3 Picea glauca | reverse complement strand
CAGGATAAATGTTGTGTACTTGTGGATGTGTATTTCTTAGTGATCTTGTGGTTGTTATGCTCTTATCTTTATGAAATGCAAAGAACTATAATATCAGCATAAAACATTAACATAGTTTTGTATGGGTCTTTGGGTTTGGTCCCATTTAGGTCCTTCAATGTATAGTTTTACGAGTCCAAAGAAGGAAAAATCAATCGTATTTTCACGTTTAGGGAGTTTTAAAAGGATCGCAAAGAAATTCTAAGGTTTTTCTTTTTCGTAAATTTAGTCCCCCGAGCCCGAAAAAGTAAAAAAAATTACAAGGGAGAACTCTTCTAGTCATGATTGAATAGAGTATACACTTTTCACAGTTAGTCTTACGAGGTCGAAAAGGGGTAAAATACCACTTGAAATACGCCCTTTCAAACCTTTTAACGAGTGTGAAAGGAAACAAACTCACTCAACAATCTTTTCATGTTTAGGGAGTTTTAAAAGATCTTAAAGGAGACTCCAAATAATTCATTTTTTTGTATATCTTTTACGAGTCCGAAAAAGTGGTAAAAGTATACTTGGTAACCTATTCTCATGTATTAATGAGCATGAGAAAGAACAAAGACTAAGCTCATTTATTCCCAATGTAATTTCCAAAGGTTTTGAGTGATACCCATGGGTGGTTGTTAGTTTTCCCCCAGCTGAGAAGCTAGCGGATTAACTCCAACATGATGTCCATAGGCTGGAGACATGCCCCCCAAGATTCGTTTCGTCTGCCAACTCTTATGTTGTCACCAATTTCTATACCAATTAGACTCCTGGATACTAATAGGTAAATGTTCACAAGAGGAAGAAAGAGGATCAATTGACATAGGCAAATGAAATGAAAGTTTAGTTACAATATCTAGTGAAAGACTCAACTTAACATTTACGAGATCTAGCAAAATACTTGACTCAATTTTTATGATATCTAGTGAAAGACTTGACTCGACATTTACGAGATCTATTGAAAGACTTGACTCAATTGGAGGGGGATATGTTTCATTTTTTAATGAGCTTGACATAGTAAATAAACTATGCTCGTAATCCTATGTTTCATTCTTTAGCGATATTGACATAGAAATGAGATTTTTTCTCGATACTGGTTACATGTTTTAATGAGATTGGAACCGAAAATATAACTATGATCATCACTCTCTACCATGGCTTCCAAGAGGTCTTCATCAGATGGAAGAACAATACTCTGGAAGAAATACATGGTAAGGGACATACTTGGATTAATAGGGGGAAGAGCAGACTCCAAGGTCCCTAACAAGTGGTTTTCCATTTCAACTACTAGATCTAAGTCTAAAGAATGTGAGAATATAGAGAAAGGCTCATTCTCATTCATATTTGAATGCATGGGACATGTTTCCACATAATTAACCTGTTGCAGGGTAGATATTTCTTGCATGTAAGGAATGTTCAAAGAATTCAGATGGTTGGCCTTCATATGAGTGCCAATGAATGAAAGATGGTCAATGGTCACAATGTTTCCATTATGAGGGGAAGACATCACTTGAAAAAGTGTGGACATAAAAAATTTCATAGCATATACATAGTCTTTCCCAAGGAGCAAATTAAATTCCAAAGGGCCTTGGACTATCATCACGTTAATATGGACAATTTTCCCTCCTAAGGTAACATGTAACTGAGGAAGGATCCTTAAATATTCACCAGATCTTCTGTTAAAATCCTACAGATTATGGGTCATCGACACAAGCTGAGGGGAACCAAGAGCTTGCCAAGTGTTCGAGGACAAAATGCTAAGAGAAACACCTTCGTCTACGATAGAGTGACATACTTTTATATCACAAACTTCCATAATAATTTGAAAGGGAATGTAGGAAGGAAGATGAGGTGCCTTCATTCTATTCCAATCAAAGGAAATTACCCCATTACTTGGAGGGGGTTCCAATGAAATGGGTGAAATGACCCCTTGTTTGAAATAATTTGTAGTAAAAATAAAGACATGAGTGATATCTACTTCACTCTTTAAGGGAAGAGTGAGATCAACCGATGATGGAACCATATCGATCACTTGATCTACTGGATCGAGCGATGATGGAACCAGATGGATCACTTGATCAACCAGATTGACCGATGATGGAACTAGATTGACTAGTTCATTAACCAATGGAGGGTGGGGAGTGAATTTATGGTAAGTTGTTGGAAGACATTTTTGTTGGAAATCAACAATCTTTTCCAACAAATGTGAAGCCTCATCCATATGAGGGAAAAGGTAAGTTTGATGACTTCCTTCACATAACCTACAAGGAAATTTGACTCTACCTTTCTTACTTCTAACCTTACTATCACTAGTTGATGGGTTGTCACCAGCATGACCAGAGGCAGCTGGCGATACAGGTTGTTGGGAACCCATAGAACACACTTCTAATATCTTGGGAGGTCCAGTGAAATCCTTAAGAAGGTGGTCACCCTTACAAAGGTTGCAAGGGAATTTGGGTTTGCGAGTTGTCTTGGAAGGCTTGTCAAAATCATCAACACTCCCAACATGATTAACGGTAGCTGGTTTATTGCCTCCAACATATCCTGTAGTGGTTGGAAGCTTGGCCCCTTTCTTATTTTTCATCTTCTTAATATTCCTTTTATTCTTCTTTTTATCCTCATGGTTACTAGAATTAATACTTCCACGAGGCGAGGAGGAAGAAAGAGAAGAAGACCCAATTGTTAAAGAAGGAAAAGGGTCGACATGAGGTTGATGTTCCTCGGGTGGAGGGATTTTATATGAAGCACTAGGAGCATTTGGGATCATCGAAGTGGAAAAAACCATACCGGTAACCCGATAGTGAATCCAGGAATACTCAATGTGGCAATATAAGGAGGACCAACGTTTCCAAAAGAGGGAAAAACAAAATGTTCCCTGGGAAAATGGGTCCTTTTGTTGGGAGTTCCAGGAACTGATTCCATAGACAAAAAATCAACCTAGAGTCAACTAAATCAAAGAGCACACACTACCAAATTCATTATAATATAAGAGTAAACAAACAAAGGAAGTAGGGATCTTCTGGAGATCGGAGATGAGGCCGTCAATGAAGATATGAGAAGAAGTTACCCTGACCTCCACATAATATCCCTTCCCAGTGAAAGTAACCCTCTCTTTGCGGGGCCACCCTCCAGGGGTACTGAAAGTGTGATCTGACATCTGCCTCAGGTACCATAAGGAGCCTTCTAAAGAAGGAATCCCCCTTGCAGTTACTTGTGTAGAATACTAGGAAAATAAACTATGTTTACCAATTTCACAATGAACGGTCGTGCGGGTAACCAGTCAATCGTCAAGACTACACAAATGGAACTGGGAATGGTGGACATAAATCCACAACCCAAATACTAAAAAGAAGTGGTGTCACCCCAAGGACCTGCCACTATTCAAATCTCTAAACTTGTCGTAGTCCCACTAGGAAAACGAAAGAGAGGAGATCTCAAACCATTGCTTCGCTTGACCTCATTCTTAACTCCTGTGTAAGAGGATCTCTCCCGAAAAATGTCAATTGTTACTTCTTTTATTTCAACACTCTCTAGTATTATACAATTTCGTTTGAGTGGCCTTGGAGAATTTAATCTCCACCTTACTACCAAGGCCCTAAAATCCTAGAATTGTGATCATTTTCTAATAAAGAAAAGGTCTAGTTGATTTTATATTATGCACTTGTTCCTTTTATGAATTTTTTTACTGAAAAGGAATTGGATATGCAACTTGATGATGATGTGTGATACTTGAATCCAAGACAAATTCAAAAGAAAATATGAATGCAATGCAATCTTTAAGTTTCAATGAATGTTATCTATAAAAAGGAGCAAGACGTTTCAAGCAAAGAAACATTTACAACTTTCAAAGCAAGACACATAAACTACTCTTTGAATGCAATTCATTTTGATTTAAAATGCAAGCTAAAAAATGCACCACCAAAAACTAGGATGCAAAATTTCTTTTCGTTTGATTGTAAATGCAATGAATTCTCTTCAAATGCAAACTTTATTCTTCCTTACTTTCACTTAGAATGAAAGAAATCAATGTTTGACACAAAGGAACACAAAGCAAAAAGAAACCAAACAAAGTGTGCACTCAAAATGTTGACAAGTACTCAAAGAATGCTTCAAATAAAAATCCAAATAATGTAAAAGAGAAAGAAGACAATCATTATTTGAAACCATAAAAAATGAGTAGCAGAAAATAAAGATTAAGGATGGGTTGCAACAAACAAAAGTGTTTCAGGCATTCAAAAGACTAAATCTTTCTAAAGAAGGAAACAAATAAAATCAAAACAAAGCAACCTTTGCAATTTCAAGCTCATGAAAACTTAAAAGAAAATTAAGTTATTAGAAATCTGAAGACTTTCGGGATGAAGATCATACTACTAGAAGGAAGAGACCAAGGGATATTTTTATCCCAAGGTAATGATACAATGTCACAACTTAAATAATTTTCAAACTCAATGGAGGTAAAAGAAGTGATAAATGACAATCTTTTAGTCAAACAAAGTAAAAAACAAACCCTAAGGATTCTAGGACAAAGCCTCCAATCAGAGGACTGAGAAAAATAGGGCAAAAACTCTTGAAATCAATAAAAATAGGAGATCAACGCTCCTGTAACAAGGGAGACATGGCATTGATGAGGGGTCAACGCTCCTCAGAATCCTAGCAGGGAGCATTACTAATGATCTGTAAGCCACTGTAGGGGAGTGTTAACACTCTGTGAGCCACTCTGTAAACTTCTCATTGAAGCAGAGGGAAGGGGAATAGTCCAAAATAACTCATCAAACAAGATCAAATCACAAACAATACTCAACAAGGACTAGTTGAACCAAGGGAAGACTAGTCAAAGTTGTTCCCCAATATGGTCTCCATTTTTTTATTGTGAGAAATTTCACCTTGTGGACAAGTTGAACTCTCTTTAGATCAAACTATGGTCTAAGAGAGACATGAAACAAATGGTTACTACTTTCCTTGTATATATAGTTCATTAACCTATAGATAGAAGAAGGGAGACTTAATTGTTCCTTGAAGTTTTTCTTCACTACTCCATCCTTTTACCTCATTGCTCCAATTCCTTCAGCTATCATAGAGAGCTGCAAAACAAGAGGTATCCAAACCTTTATACTTCTACTATATCTCGTTAGGTAAGAACCATATCTATCTATACTCAATTTGACTTAAGCATCGACACTATCATGAACATCACAGTGAAAGGAATAGGCCAAGTTGATATTAATGGAAAGCTAATGAAGAAGGCACTTACAAATCACCTTTGATGTTGCAACAATCTTCTCCAAGCTCTCCAGCCCAACCTTTGCATGAATGTCTTGAGATAAAAAATGATGATTCTTCAATGGATTCCTTCCCCCCTTTCCCATGAATGGCCTTGTTTATATAGCACTTAAGAGGTTTAAACACCATATAAAATGAAGGGAATGGTTGAGATATTCACTCCTTAGGTTAATATTTAGAACCAAAAATGGAGGGAATATGAATGAAACGAGTTCATGAGTCATCCCTCAACCATAACCACTCAAAAGTGTCTCGGGATTTTCCCATAGAAAAATGTGGGTTGACTATAACAAGATTAATGCTCCACCAATAACAGCCATAGAGAATTAATAACGCTCCCCCCATAGGTTATTAGGCAGTGTTAACGCTCCCTATACATGGGAAGGGGGGCATTAGTGGTCAAACAAGGCTTAAAACTTAGGGAAAGTGGTTAGGTTTTTCCATTTTCTCAATGTTTCCTCATTCACCATGTCTTAGGGAACACAACCAACATTTAGTCCTGGTTTCAACATTCATGACACTCAATAAAATGCATGCAACACTTAGTAAGGTGCATATGACACTTTCAAAAGTGCATGCGAAACTTAGTAAGGTGCATACGTCACTTTACGACACTTTCAAAACTTAAGGCATGTAAAATATGCGACACCTAAGTGCGACTTTTTGGAGTGTAACATCGAGGACCTATGAATACATGTAAAGTTAGTTATGATCCACTTATGTAAATGACCTATGGGTCACGGTGGTCCCCATGGGGAACAAAATATATAAGGTTGTAACAACTGGGTGGAGGACCTATGAATACATGTAATGTTAGTTATGATCCACTTATGTAAGCGACCTATGGGTAACATTGGTCCCCATGGGGAACATAATATATAAGGTTTTAAGTAGAGAGATAACAAAGTTGAGGCTTGTTAGAGATTCCTTAAGACAAATCTTCGTAGAGGAGAAAGTTGTAGAATATGTATAACATTTTTCCCAGTTTTATAATGGAGATTGTATCTGTGATGTATGTCATGTAAAGATCCTTCTATATTTATGAGGAATTAATGGAAGATCAATGATGTTTTTGACTCATACTTGTCTTATATGTGATTCTTGTTGTGATATTTAGTGATTATCTGCAATCTTTCAGTGATGTTTAATTCATCTCTTTAATAATGTTCGAATCTACCTACAAGAAATATTTATTTTTCAGGTTTTTATATGAGACAAAAATCATTGTATTTATATTTCTTGTGTAAATGACATACACATTGATGAGTTCCCGTCTACTTTTAACATTAGAAACCATTTCCTTTATAGACCACATCTATCACATAATACTATAGCCTATGCTTATGACTTTGACTCTTACAATCATCCTTATACATGTCACTCTTTAAATAAATTGTTTCTCAACTTTGTATTGATGCTGAGAAAAAACCATGAGACAAAATCTCTCTAAATTTACATAAACAAAAATTAAAGCAAGACCAAAAATCCATTCATCAAAAAATATGTAAGAGTATCAAATCTGTAGGATTATGGTCCTTAATATCATGAACAAGAAAAAAAAAAACTTCCTCCAAAATGAGTTCTTCCTTTGATAACTGATCAACTTTGTGGTAGAATTCTCGATAGACATGAGCAAAGGACACATCTTCAAAAACTATTTTCTTTTCCATAATCCTATTCAAAATAGGCCCTAGATCCATTTTATAAATGTTACTATTACCATTTTCCCAATCCAAAGTTTGGAGTCATGAAATACCTAGAGCCTCTTAACCTTCCTGTCCACTACAAGATTAATTAGGATCTAGATGACATAGAGTTATGTTCTATTGTCTGTGCCCAAACCTGCCCAATGTTATATTATACCTTATATTTGAGTTGTGCAAGTTGTTGGGGATATTGTTTATCATAGAAGACCTGCTCATGTTGTTTATTTTGGAATTGAAATTTTAAAAAGGAAGGTTGTGCAAAAGAGGCAAAGTTTGCCTTGTAATTTGCAAGGTATAAACTGTACTAAGTGACTAAATGAAAATGCATTCCCAAGCTTCTTTGTAGCTCCAATTTTTTTTTTATAAGTTTTAAGATGGAGTTACATAAATGGTAAATTTACCTATGCATCTAAAGTTATATTGAAGAACATGAGATGTTGCTTTCATGCACCTAGAATTGCATTTCATGTAAATTTGAAGGGAAAAATGCCTCATCCTCAAATGCACGCCCTAGTATCCAATTTAAGCCAACTTTTGTGGTTCATCTTGCATAATATGTAGTTTGTGATTTCAAACCTGTCTATAAATATATATTCTCATTTTAAGACATAAACCTACCTAGTGTGCATAAAGGATAAAATTTGCATTGTAAAAACAAAGTGCCAAATGGTTAAAGTTTGCTATATTAAACTGCCTGCCCAAAGTTGGATAAGGATAAATAATTTAGGATTTAATTTGTATATTGATTATTCCAATACATATAACCTATTTGTACAATTAGTAGTGCATTTACACTTCAAAAAGGATAACTTCTATGCACTATAACTCATGGAATTTTGATGAATCAAATGATGGTAGATTAGGAGATAAACCAAGGTCAATTTTTCATTAAGAGTCATAAAAGACTCATTTGTGCAAAAATAGGAAAGAGATGCATAGTAAAACCCTCGAAATGCAAAAACTGTTTGCAAAACGTAACCCAATGTTGTATTATACCTTAGATTTGAGTTTCACAAGTTGCGAGAGATGTGGTTTATCATAGTAGACTTGCTCATGTTGTTTATTTTGCAATTGAAAGTTTAAAAATGGTGGTTGTGCAAAAAAGTTAAAGTTTTCCTTATAATTTGCAAGGTATAAACTGTACTAAGTGACTAAACGAAAGTGCACGCCCAAGCTTCCCTATATCCCAAAAATTTGTTTTACAAGTTTTAAGATGGAGTTAGATAAATGGTAAATTCACGTATGCATCTAAAGTTCAACTGAAGAACAAGAGAGGTTGCTTTCATGCACCTAGAATTGGGATTTCATGTAAATTTGAAGGGAAAATTGCCTCAGCCTCAAATGCACGTCCTAGTCTCCAATTTGAGCCAACTTTGGCGGTTCATCTTGCATAAGATATAGTTTGTGATTTCACACCTGTCTATAAACTTATATTGTCATTTTAGACATAAGCCTACATGGTGTGCATAAAGGATAGAAATTGCATTGTAAAACCAAAGTGCCAAATTGTTAAAGTTGGCTATATTAAACTGCACGCCCAAAGTTGGCTAAGGATCAATAATTTAGGATTTAATTTGTAAATTGATCATTCCAATATGTATAACCTGTTTGTACAATTAGTAGTGCATTTACACTCCATAAATGATGATTTCTTTGCACAAAGATTCAAAATTTTTTGATGAATAGGATGATGGTGGGTTAGGAGATAAACAAAGGTCAGTTTTTCATTAAGAGTCATAAAATACTCTTCTGTACAAAAATAGGCAAGAGATGCATAGTAAAACCCTGGAAATGAAAAAATTGTTTGTAAAAAGTAACCCAATATTGTATTATACCTTAGATTTGAGTTGTGCAAAGTGATGGGGATTTGGTTGATCATATTAGAGGTGTTCATGTTGTTTATTTGGGAATTTCAAGTTTAAAAAGGGTGGCTATGCAAAAGAGACAAAGTTTTCCTTGTAATTTGCAAGGTATAAACTGTACTAGGTGACTAAATGAAAATGCATGCCAAAGCTTCCCTCTAGCTCCAAAAGTTGTTTTATAAGTTTTAATTAGATGGAGTTAGATAAATGGTAAATTTACATATGCATTTAAAGTTCAATTGAATAACAACAAAGGTTTCTTTCATGCACCTATAATTTGGATTTCATGTAAATTTGAAGGGAAAACTGCCTCAGCCTCAAATACATGCCCTAGTCTCCAATTTCAGCCAATTCTGGTGGTTCATTTTGCATATGATGTATTTTGCGATTTCACACATGTTTACAAACTTATATTGACATTTTGAGACACGAAACTACTTGGTGTGCATAAAGGATAAAAATTGCATTGTAAAACCAAAGTGCCAAATTGCTAAAGTTGGCTAAGGATAAATAATTTAGGATTTAATTTGTAAATTGATCATTCCAATATGTATAACCTGTTTGTTGAATTAGTAGTGCATTTACACTCCAAAAAGGATGATTTATATGCACAAAGATTCATGGAATTTTGATGAATCACATGATGGTGGGTTAGGAGATATACCAAGGTCAATTCTTCATTAAGAGTAAAAAAAGACTCATATGTGCAAAAATAGGCAAGATTTGCATAGTAAAACCCTAGAAATGCAAAAATTGTTTGCAAAACGTAACCCAATGTTGTATTATACCTTATATTTGAGTTGTGCAAGTTGTTGGGGATGTGGTTTATCATAGTAGACCTGCTCAAGTGGTGGTTGTGCAAAAGAGACAAAGTTTTCCTTGTAATTTTCAAGGTATAAACTGTACTAAGTGACTAAATGAAAATGCACACCCAAGCTTCCCTGTAGCTCAAAAAGTTTTTTATATGTTTTAAGATGGAGTTACATAAATGGTAAATTTATGTATGCATCTAAAGTTTAATTGAAGAACATGAGAGGTTTCTTTCATGCACCTAGAGTTGGGATTTCATGTAAATTTGAAGGGAAAACTACCTCAGCCTCAAATGCACGCCCTAGTCTCCAATTTGAGCCAACTCTGGTGGCTCATCTTTCATATTTTGTAGTTTGTGATTTCACACCTATATATAAAATTATATTGCCATTTTGAGACATAAACCTACCCGATGTGCATAAATGATAGAAATTGCATTGTAAAAGCAAAGTGCCAAATTGCTAAAGTTAGCTATATTAAACTTCACGCCCAAAGTTGGTTGAGGATAAATAATTTAGGATTTAATTTGTAAAATGATCTTTCCAATAGGTATAACCTGTTTGTATAGTTACTAGTGCATTCACACTCCAAAAAGAATGTTTTTCTGTGCACAATAATTCATGTCATTTTGATGAATCAAATAATGGTGGGTTAGGAGATAAACCAAGGTTTGTTTTGCATTAAGAGTCATAAAAGACTCTTCTGTGCAAAAATAGGTAAGAGATGAATAATAAGACCTTGGAAATGCAAAAACTATTTGTAAAAAGTAACCTAATGCTGTAAAATACCTTAGATTTGAGTTGTGCAAGTTTCCACGGATGTGGTTTATCATAGTAGACTTGCTCCTATTGTTTATTTTACAATTGAAAGTTTAAAAAGGGTGGGTTTGCAAAAGAGGAAAAGTTTGCCTTGTAATTTGTAAGGTATAAACTATACTAGGTGTTATGGGACTTATCGGTAAATGCAGACATAAAAAAATCTCTCTAGATCCACCTAGATCTAGAACAAAACAATGCTTCCCACACACTTATGCTCCAAGAATTCTGAGACTATAGATCTGAAAGTCACTCACAATCTATCTTGACAAAGAAAAACTCAAAGCCACTCTAACCAAGCTAACAATCTCAAGCCAAATTCCCAATCTAACGTTCTCCATGATAACTCCTCTCCTTTTATAAGTTGAAGAGGATAAGGTGAGGAGGTTAGGATGATCCCACTAAATCAGAAAAGCGAGTAAGATCCAAACCGATCGGAGGCCACCTCACCATAAAAGCTTCTCCTTCTAGAAGCATCGAGAAGATGCTCATTTTTCCCACGTACGAAAATCATCGCACCCCTCGAACTGAGCAGAGTACGACGACGTCACAGGCCAGGTATAGTACAACATGCGATGATCTGGGATCGTCGCACCCCTAACATTAGGTAGGGTGCGACGATCCTCCTTAATAGGGTTTTTATAAAGGAAAATACAACTTCTTCTCTCAGGAAAAGCTCTTCTCCCTAATTTCTTCAGAAATTCAGGCCACTGATCCTTCTAAAGAAAAAGGATAGGTTTACATCATTAACGGTCATAGGGGTGACGAAAATAATGTGTAACACTAGGTGACTAAATGAAAATGCATGCCCAAGCTTCCTTGTAGCTCCAAAAGTTGTTTTATAAGTTTTAATTAGATGGAGTTACATAAATGGTAAATTTACCTATGCTTATAAAGTTCAATTGAATAACAAGAGAGGTTGATTTCATGCACCTAGATTTGGGATTTCATGTAAATTTGAAGGGAAAACTGCATCAGCCTCAAATGCATGTCCTAGTCTCCAATTTTAGCCAACTTTGGTGGTTCATCTTGCATAACCTATAGTTTGTGATTTCACACCTGTCTATAAACTTATATTGGCATTTTGAGACATAAACCTACTTGGTGTGTATAAAGGATAAAAATTGCATTGTAAAACCAAAGTGCCAAATTGGTAAAGTTGGTTATATTAAACTACACGCCCAAAGTTGGATAAGGATCCATAATTTAAAATTTAATTTGTAAATTGATAATTCCAATATGTATAAACTATTTGTACAATTAGTTGTGCATTTACACTCCAAAAATGATGATTTATATGCATAAGATTCATGGAATTTTGATGAATCATAGGATGGCGGGTTAGGAGATAAACCAAAGTCAGGTTTGCATTAAGAGTCATAACAGATTCTTCTATGCAAAAATAGGAAAGAGATGCATAGTAAAACCCTAGAAATGCAAAAAATGTTTGTAAAAAGTAAATCAATGTTGTATTATACCTTAGATTTTAGTTGTGCAAGTTGTCGAGGATGTGTTTTATCATAGTAGACATGATCAAGTTGTTTATTTTGAAATTGCAAGTTTAAAAAGGGTGGATTTACAAAAGAGGC
Source organism: Picea glauca (assembly GCA_000966675.3). Lineage (NCBI taxonomy): Eukaryota > Viridiplantae > Streptophyta > Pinopsida > Pinales > Pinaceae > Picea > Picea glauca. The sequence goes on along the minus strand of JZKD02S0317056.1, from coordinate 235,607 downwards.
AAAGTTTTCCTTGTAATTTGCAAGGTATAATTTGTAGAAGGTGACTAAATAAAAATGCACGCCCAAGCTTCCCTACAACTCCAAAATTTGTTTTATAAGTTTTAATTAGATGGAGTTACATAAATGGTAAATTTAACTATGCATCTAAATTTCAATTGAAGAACATGAGAGGTTGCTTTCTTGTACCTAGAATTCGGATTTCATGTAAATTTGAAGGACAAATTGCTTCAGCCTCAAATGCATGCCCCAGTGTCCAATTTGAGCCAACTTTGCTGGTTCATCTTGCATAAGATGTAGTTTGTGATTTCACACTTGTCTATAAACTTCTATTAGAGTTTTGAGACATAATCCTTCCTCGTGTGCATAAAGTATAGAAATTGCATTGTAAAATCAAAGTGCCAAATTGATAAAGTTGACTATATTAATCTGCATTCCTAAAGTCGGATAAGGATCAATAATTTAGGATTTAATTTGTAAATTGATCATTCCAATATGTATGAGATGTCTGTACAATTAGTAGTTCATTTACACTCCAAAATGATGATTTCTATGAAAAACGATTCATGGAATTTTGATGAGTCAGAGGATGGTGGGTTAGAAGATAAACCAAGGTCAATTTTTCATTGAGAGTCATAGAAGACTCTTCTATGAAAAAATAGGCAAGAGATGCATAGTAAAACTGTGGAAATGGAAAAAATGTTCATAAAAAGTAACCCAATGTTGTATTATATCTTAAATTTGAGTTGTGCAAGTTGTTGGGGATGTTGTTTATCATAGTAGACCTGCTCATGTTTTTTATTTTTCAATTGCAATTTTAAAAAGGGCGGTTGTGCAAAAGAGGAAATGTTTTCCTTGTAATTTGCAAGGTATAAACTGTGCTAGGTGACGAAATGAAAATGCACGCCCAAGATTCCTTGTAGCTATAAAAGTTGTTTTATAAGTTTTAATTAGATGGAGTTACATAAATTGTAAATTTACCTATGCATCTAAATTTCAATTGAAGAACCAGAGAGGTTGCTTTCATGCACCTAGAATTGAGATTTCATGTAAATTTGAAGGAAAAACTTCCTGAGCCTCAAATGCATGCCCTAATCTCCAATTTGAGACATCTTTGGTGGTTCATACTGCATATGATTTAGTTTGTGATTTAACACCTATCTATAAACTTATATTGGAATTTGGAGATATAAACCTACCTGGTGTGCATAAATGATAGAAATTGCATTGTAAAACAAAAGTGCCAAATTGGTAAAGTTGGCTATATTAAACCACATGCCCAAAGTTGGATAAGGATCAATAATTTAGGATTTAATTTGTGAATTTATCATTCCAATGTGTATAACCTATTTGTACAATTAATAGTTCATTTACACTCCAAAAATGATGATTTCCATGTACACACATTCATGGCATTTTGATGAATAAGAGGATGGTGGGTTAGGAGATAAATCAAGGTTAGGTTTTCTTTAAGAGTCATAAACGACTCTTCTGTGCAAAAGTAGGCAATATATGGATAGTAAAACCATGGAAATGTAAAAAATGTTTGTAAAAGGTAACCCAATGTTGTATTATACTTTAGATTTGAGTTGTGCAAGTTGCCGAGGATGTGGTTTATCATAGTAGACTTGCTCATGTTGTTTATTTTTTAATTGCAAGTTTAAAAATGGTGGTTTTGCAAAAGAGAGAAATTTTTCCTTGTAATTTAAAAGGTATAAACTGCACTAGGTGACTAAATGAATATGCACGCCCAAGCTTCCCTGTAGCTCCAAAAGTTGTTTTATAAGTTTTAATTAGATGGAGTTACATAAATGGTAAATTTACCTATGCATCTAAAGTTTAATTGAAGAACAAAAGAGGTTTCTTTCATGCACCTAGAATTGGGATTTCATTTAAATTTGAAGGGAAAACTGGCTCAACCTCAAATGCACGCCCTAGTCTCCAATTTGAGCCAACTTTGGTGGTTTATCTTGGATAATATGTAGTTTGTGATTTCAAACCTGTCTATAAACTGATATTGGAATTTTGAGACATAAACCTACTTAGTGTGCATAAAGGATAAAAATTGCATTGTAAAACCAAAGTGCCAAATTGGTAAAGTTGGCTATATTAAACTACACACACAAAGTTGACTAAGGATCAATAATTGATGATTTAATTTGTAAATATATCATTCCAATATTGATAACCTGTTTGTACAATTAGTAGTGCATTTACACTCCAAAAAGGATTACTTCTATGCACAACGATTCATGGCATTTTGATGAATCAGACGATGGTCGTTTAAGAGATAAACAAAGGTCATTTTTTCATTAAGAGTCATAAGAGAATATTCTGAACAAAATAGGAAAGAGATGCATCGTAAAATTGTGGAAATGCAAATACTATTTGTAAAAAGTAACCTAATGTTGTATTATACCTTATATTTGAGTTGTGCAAGTTGTTGGGGATATGGTTTATCATAGTGGACCCGCTCATGTTGTTTATTTTTGCAACTGAAAGTTTAAAAAGGGTAGCTGTGCAAAATAAGAAATGTTTGCGTTGTGACATCAACGCGTGCTCCCTTCACAATCCGCAGGTCGGGAGGTCCACATCAACACAAGATCTTTCCTTTTCCCACGGCCCAAAGAACTCTAAACAACTCTTCTATTTCCCTATCGGAAAATCTGCACCCACAACAAACTCTCACAGGATCCCTTCTTTACACTTGGGAGATCGGACTTCGCGAATCCAGTGGTCAAGCATTGGTCTCTTGAATCCCCGAAACCTGAAACAGTCAATGCTGACCTTTCCCCTTTCCTTTCGGGATTTTCCCTATCGCGGTTTTGGTGATCGCGATGTCAAGCAACTTGTCTCCCTGACTTCCGAATCCCGATTTTCCGAAACTCCGATACGATCTTTGAATTTTCAACACCCCTTCACTCCATCAGCATTTCGGACTTCGCAATATCGCGAATCCTAATGCAATGAGTTCGGAATTTCACCTCACGAAACTCCGAAAATATCGTGTCACCTGTCTACTCACTAACTCCTCCTTGGCCCCACACAAATCCTCTTGGCTTTCTGGGATATCACATTTCGTGATTTCGTGATTCCCGTTGCAATGTTTACGGGACTTCCACCCACGAAAACCCCGATATAGATATCCACGCGTAAATCCGACTGTCCTTGTGGCTCGGATCTATGGTCCTGCCCCTCCTGAGCTTAGAACCTTTAGGGAATACTTCGCCGTATCTCCCCTGTTCCTCCACGAGATCTAACGGCCCACGGGACTTCGCGGTTTCTCCCAAGATAAATTCCTACCGTCCGTTCCTCCTTGGCGATTTCTGAAAATAGCTAAGTGTTCCTCCACCAACTTGTACACCTGTGGCACAAACTTACGATGCCTTCTTAAATCGTTCCAGGGCTAACTTCTGTGCAACCCTTTCAGCGGTTATAAGGCTTTATCCTTCCTGAGCTTCCTTATAACTCCGAGTCTTGGAAAAGACTCTTGCGCACACTCCTTGCGGCAACCTTCAGACACTTCCAATTGCTGAAATTCCTTCAACCCTGTGCACACCTGCAACAACAGTCTCTCAATGCTTCACTCAGGTCCACAACCCTGAAACTTCACTTTCCCTGCACACTCCTTGCATGGCTCATGTACTTAACTGCACTCCTGTGTAAATGAGAACAAAAGCTACCCTATCTGAACCCTTTGTCAACGCACTCCTTGCGGACGATCCGACTGCACTCCTTGCAGGAACCCTTGTTCAGATAAAGAAACAATTGAAACTTATTCCTACTTCCTTCAGACTTCAAACTCAAAACATGAAATCACATACATAACATATAAAGAAAATGTATAACATGAAGCAAACATTCATGAGCATATCATTTAGCATAAATACACAGAGAACAAACACGAAAACCATGAATTTGAATCAAACTCTTTCTATTAATCCAAATATCTGTACATGGGTGTTCTTACACAGCTCTCTGCATGCTCTTTCTCTTCCCAACAATGCTGCTTCATAATCATGTTACAATACACAATGAGGGTGTCTATATCCCGTTTCCCTCTTGCATTCTAAAACTGTCTAATCTAGAATTGAATTCTATCTACTTTACATTAACTATCGTAAATGCCTTCTACCTACTAAGGACGAGAGCGAATTTCTCAAGGTCCGTTTACATTATACAAGTGCGCTTCTTCTTACTGACTTCGTTTAATATTGCGCAATAACTTCAAGGTGATTTCAAAATTCACGCTGGCGCTTATCCAACTGTCTTTTGCTTCCGCGCTGGCTTGCTTGATGTTGGCGATGCTCCTGCATCACGTTTTAATTTGCAAGGTATAAATTGTATTAGGTGACTAAATGAAAAAGCTCGCCCAAGGTTCCATCTAGCTCCAAAAGTTGTTTTATAAGTTTTAATTAGATGGAGTTACATATATGGTAAATTTACCTATGCATCTAAAGTTCAATTGAATAACATGAGAGGTTTCTTTCATGCACCTAGAATTGAGATTTCATGTAAATTTGAAGGGAAAACTACCTCAACCCAAAATGCATGCCCTAGTCTCTAATTTGAGCCAACTTTGGTGGTTCATCTTGCATAAGCTGTAGTTTTTTATTTCACACATGTCTACAAATTTATATTGTGATTTTGAGACATAAGCCTACTTGGTGTGCATAAAGGATAATATTTTCATTGTAAAACCAAAATGCCAAATTGGTAAAGTGAGGGGATCCAACATAGGAAACACTAGTCCAACAACATACATAATATGTTATTCAAATAGATAATTATATATATATATATATATATATATATATATATATATATATATATATATATATATAGACCATAATTCTCAAGCTGTACTCAATGTATATGATCCTAAGATTGAATTGCATATGCCTCTATCCTAATTCAGGTCGGTAGTATTTATCATCATGCTACCATCCTTCTTTTCGATGCTTGGATAATAGAAATAACTCAACTCAATGTATCTTCAGCTATAATCACCATAAGTATATATTAAATATTCCACTACAACTTTCATTACAAGACATTACTCATAAATATGTATGTACTCTTCCCAAGTGACTGTAATGACATGAATGAAGCTTCAATGGTATTCATCATGTAAATCACAATGCCTTCACTAGTTTCAAGTTCTTATGATCAACTCCAATTTGACTTATACATCATTATTTGAACCACATAAGTGATATACATTTCTTAATTCAATTAACACCATTTATTAAATCTACATTTGAGGCATTTATTTTAATGACATGTGATAAGAAAACAAATCCATAAAATCCAATGCTTTGAACCTATGAATTCCCATGCAATATTAACTCACAATATCCCAAACAAGGTAGAGAGGAATCAAATAATTTAGGTTCTAATTTAGTGGCACAAATTACTAGTCAACTCTCTGCCAAAATGTTAAGCAAAATTTTGGGTTCCCAACCACTGAATCATACAAACTTAGGGAATCAATGACAGATTGATGCCATGCTAGTATGGCCTCTATGACCCATGTACAGTCTTTAGGGGAGATGGAACATCTTGTGTGCAACCATGGACAAGCAAAGAACTTGTTGTGTCTTCCCTCAACAGTCAATAAGCTTGAAAACAAGAATTAGAAATTAGACAGATTATGCAATATCTTAGTAATAGTAGCCATAGATATATGATCTCATAATAAAAAATGAATGGTGGTGAATACATAGTTGTTGAAAATATTTATTTTCTAAAGAACAAAGGAATTATGAAGTAAATCTACAAAGCTATAACAAAGATTGAATTTTCCCACCATTAAAATAACTAGGCAACCATTGAAATACACAATATTAATTGGAAAATGAATTTTTGAGTGAAGATAACATAAATACAATGGGGAATTGTTCATTTTAACCATGAATTCAACTATAGGCATCATATTAAGATTATCGAAGAAAAACAATAATTCACACAATATTTTCTTCTTTCCATTCTTAACTATCACCATTCACAACTCAAAACAAAACATTTAAAAAAATAAGAGCATCATTCAACACATATGAATTACTCCACATCCATAGAGAAATCCATGCCCAAATCAATGTAGTTACCCTGGAAGCTAAATGGGAAAACCAATTTTAAATGGTTGCTCAATTTTCACTCTAAATATTTTAAGAAGTAAAAAAATTAATACAAGTATCAAAAACATATAATTTTCCTACATAAATTTACATGAATTCAATAGAAAATTCATGATTTTCCCAAGAGTAGTTGCTATTAACTATTCATCCACATGTAGTGCATATTCCCAAAACATTTGGGATGCATAATCATTAATTTGGATTTAAAAAAAAAACAAAACCTATTTATATGTTCATGGAAAATGTTTATATTTAAGTGAAAAAAATAAGTGTATGCATAACTATAATAATAAATTATGCTACAAGTTTTTTATTTTCAATGAAAATATAAAATTTGTAGCCTAAATTTTTTCAAAACAAATAAAATATAGCCAAATTGGTGAAATTTCACCTAAAAAGGAACATTGGATTAAAGCAATGAATGTAGTATTGATCGTTGCAAGAAATCTCTCAGAACATCTTGATTCCTCAACAAACCTCAACAATTGATCATTCCAATATTTATAACCTGTTTGTACAATTAGCAATGCATTTACACTCCAAAAAAGATGATTTATATGTAGAAATATTCACAACATTATGATGAATCATAGGATGGTGGGTTATGAGGGAAACCAGTGTAAGTTTTTCATTTTCATTCATAAAATACTATGTTGTGCAAAAAAAACTCTTATTACAAATTATTTTTTCTCATCAGAATCTAAAATTCCTTACAAAAACTAAGCATAATATAAAATATGTATGAGTGGAATTACGAAATTTCACATTGGGTTAAGTACATTGGCACCAAGAAATATAAACAAAATCTCTTGCTGACATATTTTTTAGATGAATATTTCTTGTAATTATCCTTTAGATAAAAATAACACACATTGGTCAAATAAGAGATGAGTCATTAAATGAACAATATAAGTCATTTATATTAAAAATGAGATATACAAAGTATTAGTTTAAAATCCTAGAATGATCAAAATTACAAAATATGTCTAAATCACATCCTCATACACAACACTTAAACTTAGTACAACTAATATGTACTGATTAAAATGAGAGAGATTACAAAATATGTCTAAATCACATCCTCATACACAACACTTAAACTTAATACGACTAATATGTAATGATTAAAATGAGAGAGAGAGAGAGAGAGAGAGAGAGAGTGGTGTGATCGATACATAGGAGAAGGGGGAGAGATGGAGATAAGGGGAGAGAGTGGATGGGAGATAGAGAAATAACATTGCCATTGTCTAGGTCATGGTCTAGGTGTAGGTCTAGGCCATGGCATAGGTATAGTTTATGGATATTGGAATGAATCTCGTATATAGACTATAGGTGGGAGGGAAGACTGAGGCACATGACAACAATTTCATTAAAAATGAAAAAGACAACTCTTGTTGTCTCTCTCCCTTTGTTTATGCATCATGGTCTATGTGTAGTTACTCTAGGTCATGGCCTATGTCTAGGTCATGGTTTAATGTGGATGAAAAATTTGCACCGTGGTTTCATTGATGAGAATATTTCATGAACATTATTCATACAAATGAAGTAAGATAAATTAATACTCACAATTGATATATGAGATAATGTGTGAGTGTGAGAGGGAGAGAGAGGAAGACATAAAGGGGGGTACATATAGAGAGTGTGTGAGAGTGTGAGAGGGATAGAGAGAGGTCCAGTGTGATATGGAGAGAGAGAGTGTAGAAGATAGGTCGAGTGATACAAATGAAGTAATTTAAATTACTCACACTCGATATTATATGAGAGAATGTGTGAGTATGAG
>JZKD02S0317056.1:210874-223483 GCA_000966675.3 Picea glauca | reverse complement strand
TCACTTACTTTCACAAAAAATCCTTAGTTAATAACCACAATTTACTCAACACTTATTACTGTCAATTTATAACTAGTTGTGTGTAAACATATATCAACACCAAATATCATTAATAATCCATCACCACAAGGAACACAAAGAACACAAGATGTATGTACAATTTTCTTTTTATTATAGACTATAATCCTTGGGGTTTTATCAACAACAAATGAATAGAGTAACAAATCCACAAGAGCACCAACTCTGCAATGCAAGACTCAACTTACACAACTCAACACCAACTGAGAAGAGGATTCAATCCTCAACAGATACCAATCTGTCAACATGTACGTGACCTGTTAGTAGTGAAACACACGTATGTACGCACCCTACTAGTAGTACAACCCGTATATGTACGCGGCCTATCTGTACTGCAATCTACGTATGCCTCCTAAACAACTAGGGTTTTCTCTCCTGAAAAACTCAGATCCTTTGCAGCCTGCGTATGCCTCCTGAACAACTAGGGTTTTCTCTCCTGAAAAACTCATATCCTCTGCAACCTGTGTATGCCTCCTGAACAACTAGGGTTTTCTCTCCTGAAAAGCTCAGATCCTCAACAACCTTCAGTCACATCCACTTCTGCCTCTCATTGTCCAATCTGTACCATAACCAATCAAACCACATCTATTCTCTCCAAAAACTTACTCATGCTCTTCAACCATACAATATGAATGCTACTTAATCATGTATAAACAACCAATATACAACAACCATATCAGAACTGAAATATAAGAGTGCTTCTCACTCTATGAATCAACCAGCATAAACCATACCATAACAACCATACCAGGAATGCCTTAAGAATTCACCATACGATAAGCACAAGTATCCATCAAAACAATCATGTAACCATACCACAACTTCTATGGTAGATCTGAGCCCATAGAATGAAGATCTGGAACTTGCTTCATACTTCAAGGACCTGGCACAAGCTCTTACTCAAGTCTCGATGACTCTCTCCAACTGTACATGCTCTGCCCTTCTTCAGCCCGCGTGTGTATGCGCTCTGACTCACTGCTGCCCGCGTATGTACACACTCTGGATCACTGTAGCTCACGCAGTCCTTCATAAACTAGGGTTTTTGAACTTCCAAAACTTTCACCGTTAAGATCTTAGACTTACAAAAACTTTGATGCATCCATGAGACTTACATAAACTTTGATGCATCCATGAGAACTTGCAATAACTCCCTCACTCAGAATAGATCTTCAATATATGCTCAAGAGATGTGCCCAAACAAGAGACCCTTGCTCTCTTATTTATACTCTCCTAGTAGCTTCCTTTAGAAAGATCCACTTAGCCACTTTGTCCACATATCCACTTTATCCACATAACCACTTTGTCCACATATCCACCTTTATCCAACTTTGTCCACTTAGCCATTTTGTTCACATGGCCACTTGTCCATTTAACCCTCTTCCTTTATTTTAGGTTTAAACCACTTATAACCACTTTCCATAATTAGAAATATCTCCATTAATTTTATTATTTAAATAATCCTCTTTGACTTCATCACTTCACTTTATTATTTAAATAATTTCTTCTTTTCAAACACTTTGACTTCTTTGACCTTTTGGGGCTTCTAGCCAACACATTAGGGTCCTCCAACTTCATAAGTCCATAACTCTCAAATCGTGAGAATTTATGTGACGTTCCACATACCAATGGAAATGGCATGACAAGTACTATCCATCTAGGATAGTTTCACTGACAAATTCACCAATATTTATCTCATTATTCCATAATTAAGCTTGGGTTCTCTAACCATACTTCTAGGATAACTCAACCACAAAGTGTCTTCCTGTGAGGGCTTTCACCATAAAGGGACCACTTTGGAGTTCATCCATTTGTACTTCCTATCAATCATGACCATACAATAATGAGTCGTCTTTACATCAATCCAACTAGAATAACCCATGACAACACATCACTGTGACATTGTCCCTTTTTCATTGATTCCATGCATGACCACATGATCCAACAATCAATACATTAATGCATCAATCCATATATGCATCATATATCAATGACAACACATCGATCTATATTCATCTATGCATGACATCACATATCGATGACAACACATTGAACCATCTCCATGTATTCATCAAATATCAATGACTTCACTTGACATCAGTCGATTTACGATAATGACATTACATACTACATCAATATAATATGACAAGACATTGTTCCTTTGACATCAATGAAAACATCATCCAACAATCTCCCCCTTTGGCATTGATGGAAATACCAACATTGATGTCAACACCAATCATTGATGGCAACATGTATACATGGCATTGCTCTTCATCAATAGTCATCTCAATCACATCAATGTGACTATATCTCCCCCTTTGACATCAATGGAAAATAATATTTCTCTCCTTGGGGATGCTCCCCTTGCTTGAACTCTCCTAGGGGCGGGTCCCCTGGCTTGGATGCTTTGATCTTCCTTTGAATAATCTCTCCCCTTTTGAACAAGGGATATCACTCTGATGTAATGCTGAAGATATATCTCTCATGCTCCCCCTGTGATCATCACTCCCTTTGGAACCATGCCTCTATGCTCTTTCTCCAAGAATTTACCTTTGCATCTGATAAATCTCTCCTTTTGGAGTTATGGGGAGAAGAATGAATCCCCCCATGGGTATGTCTCCCCCTATCTTCTCTGCAATATGAACAATATGCTACCACTACAATATGCTTCTGTTGCAAATGCTACTTCTCAACCAAAACATGGATCAACTGCTCAAGAATGATTCACTCTCCCTATGAAGATCCTTGGACCTGTCCATGCATCAGACTCATGCTATACCATACATCATGAAGAAAAAGATATGTCAACAATGAATAGAGAAACATGAACAAAAAATCAACCATGTACATCTTGTGCCATATTGTGTGCCAACCATGCACAACACCCATGTACATCAACCATGTACATCAATACCATAAGATATCATCAATGGAGTGTATCAACCATATGCCTCTACCAACATGCCAACCATGTGCCTCAAACAATTGGGATATCACTCATGATATGCCTCTACCATGAACCAAGTGCCACAACCATGTATCTCAACCATCAAGCATCATAACAAGTGTCTCAACTATATCATCCCATACATCATGTACCACAATATATGCTAAACAAGTAATACCAATGATGTACTTTAGCCAAGTACTATCACCCACAAACATATACCATCTATCATTGCACTAAACATGTATCATCACTTGTACCGAGAAAGTGCATCTCAACAAGATGAACTACAATCAAGATGTCTTCCCATACATGTATGTCATATCAACCATATACATGTGCCAATCATACTGCTAGCAAGTGCCTATAACAATGTACCAAAAGTGTACCAATCACGCATCAAGCTATGACTCATAAATGATGTAAAACATAACCACCTCATCAACTCATCAACTACATGTCCCAATATGTAGCTCAACCACATGCCAAATGCATGCACCAAGATATCCAACAAATATGCCTCTAACGATACATCATAATATATATCAATGGAACTCAAATATGTACCAACCATGTACCCTAACAAATCTGCCTCAACCTCCATTCACCACAACAAATACTAAGCATCCAAAAATACATGTACTAGAAGTGTGACTCAATAGATCAATGATATCTCTAGCTAGCATCATCATGATATATCTCATAACCAAAGTGCCATAACTTTACTGTCACAACCATCATTGTTCCTCAACAGAAAAAGGCTTCAATCCATACTCTATAGTTAGTATAATGCAACACGTATAGACTTTAAACACTCAACCATATGTCATCACCATATATACATGAATTATGTATGCCAACATGTAATCATGAAAACCTACAACAAACCATGTCAGACCCTACAACACAAAGTTGTACCATCACACCAAGATACAACTTATTTTCATAGCCTACTTTCCAAGGCTTTTACCACATGTATGCGACCTTCTATACAGACAAATCACGTATGTACATGACCTATTCATAGGTCATCTCGCATATGTATGTGACTATTATTAATGTAACCCACATATTATTATGAAGAAGTCAAGCTTGAGTTTTCCTTAGGGCTGCCATTTTGTTCTGATTGTTCAGTCTTCTTCTCCCACTTCTAAAGGTGTCCCAACTTCTCAGAACTTGAGCTATGGGCTTCCATATTCCCAACATTATCTTCCTTTCTAACGTCATGTGTTCTTCTAGTCATACTATATGAAACACTCCTCATGGTTTCTCTTCTTGTGTTCCAACAATCCTGGGATTTGTGGCCAAATCCACTACATCTGTAGCATCTCATGGTGTGACAATGAGCAACAATGTGTTCTACTTGATTACATCTCAAAAACCTTAGGGTGTTATGAAATCTTTCATTATCTCCCCTTTCATAATATATGAATTTCAAAGCTTTGTGACCATATTCATTACATGAGTAACAGTGACCATGAAAAACATTTTCATACCTTTGCTTTGGTGTCCATCTTGAAGGTGTCTCTCTTCTAAATTTGCTTTGAGGTGAAAAAATGGCTTCTTGTTTTCTTTCTTGCTTTGTTCTTTTGAAAGTTTCCTTGCCTTGTGTAGATGGTTGACTTCCAACATTATTTCCATCTTTTGAGTAGGGACTTACCTCCAGCTTCTTTGAGGTGCTTTCTTTAGAATGTGTAGATTCTTTGTTGTATCCAAGACATGATTTATCATTTGGTAATATTTGACTATCCAATATTTCATTCAAGATTGTTGAGCTATTCAAGAATTTGTTTGACTTCTCTACTTTATTTCTAAGATCAACAACTTTAACTTCCAACTTATGACATGACTCTTCCTTTTCATTTACTTGATTCTTTAATAGTTCCTCTACCCTTTTGGCTTCTTCAATTTGGGTTTTGAGATGGATATTAATTTCAATACTTTTGCTAATCTCATCATCTATCTTCTTATTTTCTTCTATTTCATTCTTTAGTATTTTGATCTCTTCTTCTTTTTCTTCTAATTGAGACCTTTTACTTTCTTCTTGTTCCTTGAGCATTTTCTTTAGTTTCAAAATATGCTTTTGATTCTTTTCAAGAAACCTGTTACTATTCTTAGAAAGATAGCTATAGTATATATAACTATGGTCATAGTTGTATTCATATACACCCCAGTTAACTTTATTTTTAATATTTGAGAGTTCTTCTTCTACTTCTTCCATGGGATAACTGTCATTTGATTCTACACAAACTATTTCTAGATCTTCTTCTTCACTTGTAGAGAAACATTCAACTTCATCACATTTAGAATTATTGCAATCATAGGATTTTGAAGATTCTTTACCTTAATTGTTCTTTATGGAGTTGTCTTTAGTGTCTTCCTTTTTTCCTTGGTATGTCTTTTCTAGCTTTAGCCGTAGATCCTTGGTGGAAGTGAATTGTCCCATGCTTTCTTTGATAGAACTTGAGAGTCCATTGAAAATGGTCTTGAGAGCCAATTCATCATTCTTATTTTCTTCCTTTAGAGCAACAAACTTTGACTTATTCTTCAAGAGAACTAATCCACCAATAGTCGATTTCCAAACACCTCCTCCTTTTTCTTTTAAGTACTCTTTCATTTATATTCTCCATGTTGAATAATTTTCCTCATCAAGGATTGGAACCTCATCATCCATTTGTGTGTCCATGGATCTCCTCCAAGATTGTTAAGGATTTATAGTGAAGGCCGTCTCTGATACCAATAGTTGGACACACCGATCACATTGAGAGGGGGGTGAGTGAATCAATGTAGGGCTCATTTTCACTTCCTTTCACAAAAACTCCTTAGTTAGTAATCACTATTTACTCAACACTTATTACTGTCAATTTGTAACCAGTTGTATGTAAACATATATCAACAACAAAGATCATCAATAAGACATCACCACAAGGAACACAAATAACACAAGATGTATGTACAAATTTCTTTTTATTATGGACTACAATCCTTGGGGTTTTATCAAAAACAACTGAATAGAGTAACAACTCCAAAAGAGCACCAACTCTTCTATACAAGACTCAACTTACACAACTCAACACCGACTGAGAAGAGGATTCAATCCTCAACAGATACCAATATGTCAATAGGTACGCAACCTGTTAGTAGTGCAACATGTGTATGTGTGCTCCCTACCAATAGTACAACCCACGTATGTACGTGGCCTATCTGTACTGCAGTCTGTGTATGCCTCCTAAACAACTAGGGTTTTCTCTCCTTGAAAAACTCAGATCCCCTGCAACCTTCAATCACATCCACTTTTGCCTCTCACTGGTCAATCTGTACCATAACCAATCACAACACATCTATGCTCTCCAACAACTTACTCATTCTCCTCAACCATACAATATGAATTCTACTTGATCATGTATAAGCAACCAGTATACTATGGCAACCATATCAATACTGAAACATAAGAGTACTGCTTACTCTATCAATCAACCAACATAAACCATATCATAACAACCATACCAAGAATGCCTTAAGCATTCACCATACCATAAGCACAAGTATCCATCAAAATAATCATGTAACCATACCATAACTTCTATGGAAGATCTGAGCCCATAGAATGCAGATCTGGAACTTGCTTTAGACTTCAAGGACCTGACACAAGATCTTACTCAAGTCTCGATGACTTTCTCCAACTGTACACGCTCTAACCTTCTTCATCCTGCATGTGTACATGCTTTGTCTCACTACTTCCCATGTATGTACGTGCTCTAGATCATTGCAACCCGCGTACTCCTTCAGAAACTAGGGATTTTGAACTTTGAAAAATTTCATTGTCAAGATCTCAGACTTACAGAAGCTTTGATGCATCCATGAGAAATTGCAATAAATCCATCACTCATAATAGATATTCGATATATGTTCAAGATATGTGCCCAAACAATAGACCCTTTCTCTCTTATTTATACTCTCCAAGTGGCTTCCTTTAGAAGGATCCACTTAGCCACTTTGTCCACATATCCACTTTATCCACATAACCACTTTGTCCACATATCCACTTTATCCACATAAACACTTTTTCCACATATCCACCTTCATCCAACTTTGTCCACTTATCCATTTTGTTCACATGGCCACTTGTCCATTTAACCCTCTTCCTTTATTTTAGGGTTAACCCACTTATAACCACTTTCCATAATTAGAAAGTTCTCCATTAACTTTATTATTTAAATAATACTCTTTGACTTCATCACTTCACTTTATTATTTAAATAATTTCTTCTTTGTAAACACTTTGATTTCTTTGACCTTTTGGGGCTTCTAGCCAACATATGAGGGTCCTCCAAATTCACAAGGCCATAAATCTCAAATCGTGAGGAGTAATGTGACGTTGCACATACCATAAGAAATGGCATGACAAGCACTATCCATATAGGATAGTTTGACTGACAAATTCACTGATATTTATCTCATTATTCCATAATTAATCTTGGGTTCTCTAACCATACTTCTAGGATAACTCAACTGCAAAGCCTCTTACTGTGAGGGCTTTCACCATAAGAGGACCACTTTGGATTTCATCCATTTTTACTTTATATCAACCATGACAAGACAATAATGAGTCATATTTACATCAATCCAACTGGAATAACCCATGACAACACATCACTATGACACTGTCCCTTTTTCATTGATTCCATGCATGACCACATGATCCAACAATCAATAAATTAATGCATCAATTCATCTATGAATCATATATCAATGACAACACATCAATCCATATTCATATATGCATGATACCATATATCAATGAAAACACATTGGTCCATCTTCATCTATGCATCAATTATCTATGCATCATATATCAATGACTTCAATTGGCATCAATCCATTGACGATAATGACAATACATACTACATCAATATACTATGACAAGACATTGTTCCTTTGACATCAATGACAACATGATCCAACATTGGTAGCACAAATTTTCAAAACGAGGTAAAAAATATGACCCCCTAAAAAATGAGAACTTTGTAGATTTCTCGTTAAATTGGTAACTCTATTTTTATTGGAAAATTGATCTGCTAATGTGTTTTTTTCTTGTATAACATGGTAAAAATTCACAATGGAAATGGGGATTATAGCTTTCCTAATCCTTACAAATACATAATCCAACTTGATATCAATAATATTAGTGGCTAAGATGATGTGCCTAATAATATTCTAGAATCCCCCACCACTATAAAACTTTGTGGATGAAGAATGACAATTAGTTTCAAGCCTTGTAGAAGTGTGTATTCTTAAGCCTGGTTGTTAGTGGATGTGCCGAGACTCCATGAAAATGTATATACAATTGTACCTCTAAGGTTTATGATAACCCATCCCACACCTACCACCCCAACCAATCTAGTTATTAATTGGTATTCATTATCCAAATGAATAACATAAGATAAAAACATGTGGAAATCATGATATTTTCAAAATTCTAAACAAAACATGCTGAAATTTTCCTTACTTCGGCACCTAGGTATATTTTTATATAGTGATTTCCTTACTGTAAATCAAATTACCATATCATAAAACAAAATAAAATTGTTGGAATAATCAACTCAAATTAATATAGTGGAATCAATACTGGAAACCAAAAATCAATCTCATACAAAATACACAAAGATATTCTTCCCATCAATTAAGATTATCATTCAAATAACTTCAAAGCTTACAAGGGCTCCCTTACTAGGACAATGGCCCACAAAGAAATGCAAAAAAAACTTTAGACAACAACTACAAACCTTAGCAATTTCCTGTGTCATTGTACGACCTTGTACTTCACGCTTCCCAAGATTTACGCACCTTTCCTTAAGAAAACCCACATATACACACTTGTATCCACTGAAACCTACGTACACCCACTCAAAGTCTATACAAAAAACTCTGTACAATGCAACCCTACTGCTGTGGTTCCAATCTGTTGAAACCCACTTGCACTTGCCTCTGTTCTCTCTACTCCCTGACCTCATCTCTAGATAGAAGTCCTTCTGCAGCTATCCAATATCTCCTTGTGAAAAATTCCTTCTCTTCTCCTTCATCCTAGCCTTGATTTTATAATATTGAGCTATGACCTACCCCTAATATCAAAAGTGATTGATGGCTAAGATTAATTCTCACCTCACTTGATATCAATGGATAAGATTTATTTCATTAGTGATAATTAAAACATTTCTTTAAATAAATTCAACTAATTAATAAAAGATATTAACTTTAATAAATCCTTTAATTAAAGTAAAGTATCAAGGTAGAATTATTTGGAAGACTTCCACATGTCTAGACACATAGACATGTGTAGAAGTACCTGTATGATGCTACAAACATAAACACTCCCTCTTAGCAAGGAATGCATTCTACACCACTCCAATTTTTTCCCTGAAAAACACAAACTTCCCTTTAACCAAGGGTTTGGTCAAAATATATACGTGGAAACATACTGGATCTTGAATTCTCCCTTTTGGATCTTATCTCAGATGAAGTAATAATTGATCTCAATATGCTTGGACTTGTCATGGAATACTGGATTCTCAGAGAGTTTGATACAACTATGATTATCACAGTATATCACTATAGGCTCCAACTCTTGATCAAATAACCTTGTAACCAATATATTAAACCAAATTGTTTCACATCTATCCATACTCACTTCCATATACTCTACCTATGTGAAACTAAGTGCTACAAAATTCTACTTCCTATTGATCCATGTAAGCATTGTTGATCCCAAGATGAAGCAGCACCCCGAGGTTCTCTTTCTATTTACTGTACTCCCTTCCCAATTTGAGTATGAATTTCCTTGCAACCTTACTCCATCAGCTCCACTATACCTCAATCCATACTCCACTATACCTCTCAAGTACCTACGTATATGCTTCATTGTTATCCAATTCACCTTCCTCGTATCCACTATGAATTTACTGAAGGGGTTCTCAGTAAAACATATATCCGGCCCGATCTTGACCAAATAAATCAAGGAGCCTATCAACTACCTGTATATCTTGGGATCCAACAAATCTGAATATGAAGTGACAACCTTATTCAGGTTGGTAACCATAGGTGTAGCCATCGGTCTACAATCCTCCATCCTAAATCTCCTCAAGATCTCTACTATGTACTTCTCTTGATCAAGGAACATCTCTCCAAATATTTTCCCTAACTCTAACCCCAATAAATAATTCTTCAAGCCAATGTATTTCATATCAAATTCAATAGCCAAATCTGCTTTGCACCATGCAATAAGCTCCTCTGCACCTGTGAGAAAAAAAATCATCTATGTACATAACCAATATGAGTGGATCAAACCCAACAAGTATGAAGTACAAGTTAGGATCCACCTCACTCTTGGTAAATCCCATACCCTGCAAGCATCTATCAATCATGGAATACCATGCCCTAGGTGCTTGTTTGAGTCTGTACAAGGATTTCTTAGTCCTACACACATGAGACTCCATCCTATGTACATCAAATCCCTTAGGTTGCTCTATATATACTTCTTCCTCAACGACCCCATTAAGGAAAGTTGTCTTCACATCCATTTGATGAATCCTCCACCTCAAAAATGAATAGAAATAACAACTCGAATAGAATCATACCTGGAAAATTGAGAAAATGTCTCCTCGTATTTCTCTCCATCTCTCTATGAGAACCCTCTTTCCATGAAACTCGCCTTGAAATTCTCTATGATACCATCTGCAACATGATTTATCTTGTAGATCCACTTGAAAATCATAATTGAATTCCCCTCCTATCTTGGTACTATGTCCAAAAGATCATTCTTTTTAATAGAGGTGTACTCCTCGACCATGGAATCCCACCAAACCTGCTGATCTAATGCTTCCTAAAAAATGGACGGCTCATCATCAATGATGCTACTCATAAGTGCCATATAGTTCAGAAAATTCCTTGGAGTCCTTCTCTCTTTGAATGCACTCCTAGGATCCTACACAACATTCCTCAATGTCTATAATAACCACTTAGGTCTCCTAACAGAACTATAAGGGGGTAACTTTGATCAGGGGATCAAATTTTGCTCAAATTTCAAAGTGCTCGGAATGCGACGAAAACAATGCCATTGCGTCCATCTCGTCTTCCTGATTCCGGCGGTATATTTACTTTGTCAAATGGACGACGTATGGAGAAGATATCACGATCTGTTCGTCAAGCCAAACAGGCAAAAAAAAAATTAGATGCTGACTGTACCAGTCCGTATAGTCTGACGTGGCAGGACTGTACGACCGTACAGTGGTGACGTGGCAGGTTGTTGTTAGTTGATGATCGTTGAATGGAGAACTGACACGTGTCCTGTAGCTGGCAAATGGTATGAGGACACGTGGCCTAATCGGAGGGCGCCACATGTCACTCATTATTTGGTTCACATTGTTATGTAAAATATATGGTGGAGTCCGCGGGGTTCGACCCCTGGACCTCCCACACCTTCGAGCGCCTTCGCATGACCGCACGACCAATGGGCCACAAGTTCTTACTTGTTATGTATATGCGTTTGAAATTATTTAAGTTTACCCTTTTGTATATTGGGCGGGGAGTCGGGCTGGGGCTTAGCCCCGGACCGTGGTTGTATGCTCCTTGTATATGACCATAGTCCGACAATTGGCGCAGGGGTATTAAACCATATGTTATATATGTGCAGGGGTTTATATATGTGGTTCCAATATACAACATGCCCGTGTATTATAAAATGTGGCGCGGATATATATAACCCAAAGTTTATGTATGACCATATTTGTATGTACGTGCGTGGTTGTTGGTGCGCGGGGTTTGGTAAACCCACGGTTTTTGTTATGTAACATATGATCGGTGTAAAATGTGCGCGGGAGGTTAGTTACACGGTTGTGTAACGACTTAACCACTTTTTACTTCGCGCGAGGTCACATGTGTCATACGCCCAGGTGCCGAGGCGGTTAGGGGCTGGCGCACCCTTAACCATTCTACGGTTTGCACCGTTGGCGCGGTTGCGCCCGGTGCTGGGTTTTCACGCTTTAAAATGCGTGTGAGCCAGGTTCAATTGAAAAGGGTGCGAATTGTAGAACCAGAGACAACAAGCTTGAAGAGGGAGACTTCCAGGAGGCCTAACGTCTTCGTTTTTCAACCGATTGAGGTGCCGACAGAGCCCAGACAGGGGTTTTGGGACGCTGGGAAGCCATTGGAGCAGTCGGTTTTTCAGTTTGAGCATTGTAAGACATGTTTTTGAGCACTTTTTGAGCAATTAATAATAATGATCCATTGGAAGCTGGACCAGGAGATGTAGCCCATAAGAGGGGTGAACTCCTTTATCGATTGCTGTGCTTATGTGTTTATGTTCAAATTATGCTGTTGTCTATGTATAATTTGCATAAGTAATCCTTTAATTTATGTGTTGAAAACTGATCCTTTTGCTTTAAACACATAACATTCACTTGCAATAAGTTTTGAAGTTTTTCAAGTCTTCTTCATTTTTAGATCAAGTTGGTATCAGAGAACTGGTTTTGAAGACTTAATTGTTTGCAAGTTTTGTTTCTGATGCTCACAAGGTTGAAACTCACAAGA
>JZKD02S0317056.1:167026-187499 GCA_000966675.3 Picea glauca | reverse complement strand
ATTATACTAACACACTTCTATCTAATGGGTGAATCTTGTGATGAAGGTGGGCCCTCCCTTCTCACAAGATTCCCCTGAACAAAAAACTAGAGAAGGATACTCAAAGCAGTTTTATATTCATCTGTCGAAATATCACATTACAAGTTGAAAGAATAGAATACGTCCTCTTCTCTGTAGTTGCTTCAATGTCTCAAAACTTGGATCCTCGAATGGTGATTTCCTCTGAATTTAAAGGGGAAATCCCTTCGATACAATCATTACAAAGCATATCTGAATCCTATCCTAAATCGGATCTTCTTTCTAAATCAGCATAGGATGTCCTGTTCTTACGCAACCGAATGTTAATACAGGAACTGAACGGAGTATTGCTGTTACGGCTGGTGTAACAGCTCCTTCTCATCACTGCTGATGCTGTTTCAGCATCGCAATTCACGGGCTGTTTCAGCCACGTGAATTGCGCTCTTGACTGTGTCGGCTTTGACTGCTAACTGTTTCAGCATCGTTGGTTCTGGCGGTCTCCTTCTGTGTTTTAGCATTTGCAATTCTGAACTGTGTGACAGCTCCGTGTTTCAGCATCTGCGTCCTTGAACTGTGTAGCATCTCCGTGTTTCGGCATATGCGACCTCAGACTGTGTAGTAGCTCCGTGTTTCGGCATTAGTTCAGCAACAACGATCTTGGACAGTTCTGTGTTTCAGCACAGGCTTCAAATGCTGATCTATAGTTATGGACACTTATGCACTTCTAATCAATGGTTAAGTACAAAAGTAATGTAAAATATTATTCAAAACAGATTAAGCATATAGTAATGAGAAAGGACATTGTATACCTTGGAATGATCAGATGAAGTGATATTATGAGTCTAAATATAAGTGATGAAGGGTATAATGATGGCAAAAAGTATGGGCAAAAAGGTACAATATGTGGTCCTAACAGGCTTCTTGCCAGAAAAAGCCTCGTCAAGATTCATGCCCCCCATAGCCTTGTGAGGACTCCTTTTCTACAGATAAACTGCACTGTAGCATGCCTCGACCCATATAAATAGTGGCAGCCCCTGATCATGTAGCATGGCTCTCGCAGCCCCAACAATGGCACTGTTCTTCCTCTCTGCAACCCCATTCTGCTGTGGGTTGTAAGGAACAATCAACTCTCTCTTGATTCCCTCTCCTACACAGAAATACTTGAACTCCTTGGAGGTATACTAGCCCCATTGTCCGATCTATGGACTCTGATTTTCTTCCCTATTTGGTTCTCCACAAGAGCTTTGAACTCTTGAAACCGACTGAATACCTATCCTTTGGTCTTCATGAATAAAATCCAAGACTTTCGTGAGAAGTAATCAATGAATACAACATAGTATATGAAACTAGTCAACGATGCCGAAGACATCGGGCCACATACATCTGAATGTATAAGATCAAGAATCCCTGCTTCTCTACTGTCACTCTTTGGAAAATCAATCTTGGTGTATTTTCCCAAAGCACACCCCTTGCACAACTCATGGTGCTCTGAACTGAAATCTAGAACTCCTGTCACCATCTCCCTCAGAACCCTTAAATCCCCATGGTGAAAATGTGCCATCCTCTTATTCCATAGCTCACATAGGTCACTGCTGCTACTGGTAGTATGAATCAATTTTCTCATTGGCTGTAACATAAGCTTGTACAACTTCTCATGTCTAGTCCCAATCAATTTGGCCGAAGTGATACTAGACCCCTTTGGGTAAAGGAGCACCTGCCCATCACGGAACAAGACCTCATAATATAGAACCTCTGTCAAAGACATGGGAGGAAAAGACTCCCTCTGAAATGATGTGGTCCTGCAACCAACTGCCTTGACCTCCTGACCATCTCCAAGAACTACCTCAACATCTCCAATCTGTGTGAGGTCTGTCAAGTGCTCACGAACCCCTATCATATGGTGAGAGGCACCACTGTCAATATACCAAGTATCTGAATGAGTGGTCCTCATGGATAGACACACAACCAAGGAAAACTCCTTGTCAAACTTGGTGGACAACTCTTCCACTGCTGTTGAAGCTACTGTTTGTTTCCTCTTCTTGTTAGGACACTGACCTGCATAGTACCCAAACTTATGGCATGCAAAGCACTTGACTTTGCTCATGTCTTTCTTCCCTTCACCCTTGGGCTTGTTTCCTCCCTTTGGACCCTTTTTGAACTTCTTCTTGCTAGTGGTGGAAAGAGCCACATTCTCCTCCTCATGACCTATAGATGAAATTTCATGTACTTAACCTCTCCGGATCTCCTCCTGAACAAAGTCATCCCAAAGACGTTCCCAATTGGGAAGCTTCTCTCTAGCAACAATGCCCTCCACAAAAACAACCTATTGTTTGGAAACTCCATTCAATGTTGTTCTCACAAGCTCACTGTCAACTATGGCCTTCCCCAATGCTCCAAGCTCATCCCTCACCTGTGTCAATCTAGTAAGGTATGTGACCACATTTTTAGCCTTGGTCATTTTTATGCTCTTTAGTTTTTCGCTCAAAACCATTTTCCGGTTCTCATTTGTACTCTGGTACAATTTAGTCAAAGACTCCCACATCTCATCGGCATTTGTTTTCCCCGTCAAGTGAGGAATAAAATGGTCCTTGATGGCATCAAGAATAATCCTCTTATCCTTAATACTCTTCTTAGTGTAAGTTGCAAGAAGAGTAGCATCAGTAGGTACCACAACATGATGAGTTGCGGTATTTTCCACAATGTCCCACAACTCGTTTTCTTGCAAAAGAAAGATCATCCTCTACTTCCAAGAACCAAAATTTGCTGCCCCATCAAGTCTATCCTCAACTCTCAAACCTATAGCCATTGACCCTTTTCTGTTGAAAATGACAAATTCAAAATTTTGCCTTGTGAAGTCACTGTTGTCCCAACTTTCTGACTGCTGAAATTTCTGCTTCTTTTCAACTTAGCTCTGACACCATGTAAATTTTTAGACCCCAACCCAGTTTCAGCCTCACTGATTTTTCAACCAATATTTAATGCCCAAACTCTAACAGCATATAAAACTCAGCAGAAAAATAATTTCAGAACTGAAACATGAGGATTCTGAACATCATTTATAATGCAGAAATAAAATATCAACAACATATAAAACTCATAAAATTATAGACACAAAGATTTTTGGTCTAACATCGACCCTGGAAAAACCCAAAAGGGGAAAACCAGTGAGAGAGGGAGATTTTTATTATTTAGGAGCTTCATAGAAATTCTATTACAACATGTTCATCTTCAGAAATTTAATGAAAAACTTATCTCGATAACCGTGCCAAGTCTTCACACAGGAAAATGAGCCAAACTCCTTAAAAATATTCCCATAATTTTATGTAATAAATTATAGGTCTGCTCCTCGATCTCTGTGCCTCCAAAGGGCTGTATGACTACCTAGAAATTCATACCAATAGTTTCAAAAAATTTATAGGTGCATTAATGGCTGTATAGCTGCCTTGAAAACCGTGCCAAAATTTCTAGAAACACCACACAACAACTTGCCTCAATTTTTGTGCCAAGAAAGGACTGTATGGACCTGTACGAAATTTGTATGGTATGGACTGAGTACGACTGTCTGTCCCTCCTCAAAATCTATGCCAAAATCTGACTGTAGAGACTTATAAATTCGTACTGTACGGACATAAATAAATGTTGTTTTGTTTTTCAATTTCTGTGCATACAAAAGACTGTATGGACCTTGGAATCTATGTTGTACGACCTCCTGTATATGATGAACTCATTTCCTTGATTTTGGTGCTAGTATTCTACCTTGGAATGTGTGCCCTAGCTCTCATAAATGGCCTCTTTCTTGCTGCTCGAAAATGCTCTTTCTCTCTCTCTCAAAATGAATCAAATACCAAACAATGGGTGTGCCCTCCAAACCTAATCGACCTCATTAGGTAGGTGAGGATTTTATTAATCCAATGGCTGAGATTAGATTATATGAGTGGTTAATATTGAGTGTCTCTTCACTCACCCTCACTAAAGTCATAAAGTCACCTTTTAATTTGCATCTCACAAATTAAATGACTAGGGCCCACATTAGGCACTTTCTCACCCCTTAGGCACCTAGGGATGAGAAACACTTACCGAGGTACTTTTTAATTAAAATTTAACACTCCCTCTTACCAAGGAAAGTGTTACTCACCACTCCAAGCTTGTCCCTGAAAAATACAAACTTGCCTTTGCCCAATGCCTTGGTGAGTATGTCTGTAACTTGCTCCTCTGTAGATATGAACTGTAGCTCCACAGCTCCAGGTCTCTAGTTAGGTCTCTTTCTTTCTTTGCAATGTTGTTATGCTAGTTAGGTCTCTTTCTTTCTTTGCAATGCTTTGCATTGTTATTTGAAAAAGAAAAATAAGTAACATAGGGTTGTGTTTTCTTCTCATCTTGAAATCATTTCAAAAGAAAAGTAAGAAAGAAAAACCTTTCATTTTCTCTTTCGTTTCACTTGAAAGTTGCATTGTGCATTTTGCTTGGAAAGGAGAAAAGATTTCATTCTTAAATTTGAAAGATTGTTCATGATTTTTCTTCCTTGAAACTCTTTTCATTTGAAGGATTAGTGTAAACTTTTATTTTCCAGTGTTCTTATAAGTTTCATTTTTGCAAGAGTCTCAAACAACATAAGTTGCACTTCATTTCCTTGAGTAAGAAAATCCCCTAAAATGAACGTGCTAATCTAAAATATATTAGTAACACTTTTTCTAGGGTTCACCAATAGCTTAGGCTAAGGCCTTGGATTATGTGTGGAGAGGTAAACTCTCCAAGGCCAACCAAAACTTAACTTAGGTGTATGTGCTAGGGTGTAAAAAATCCACCTTGTAATTACTCAATCCAGGAAGCTCCTCTAACACAGGAGTCAAACACGAGGCCGCATGGAAGACAGTGATGGATATATCCACTCCTGATCCCAAAAAATCATTTGGGAGAGTGTGTATTGGGGGTGAATCCTATAGCGTTACTGGCCCAACTTGTGTCAGACCTAAGAGACACTTGGATCTATCCAAGGTACTCTAACAATGATTCTGGCCCTATTGTGTTTCAGGCCTCAGGAGGATCTTCAGGCTTAGTTACCTTGTCCATACAATGGCCTGGATGTTGAATGTACCCCCATGGTTGTTGATTACAAGTTGGTGGGATAGTTTCCATTATATAGGTTGACACATAGGTGACTGCGAGGGGTGTATCGCGGTACCTGAGGCAGACTTTGTATTCTTTGGGTGACGCCCGAATGGATCGTCGGTTGGAGGTCTGGGTAAATGCTTCTCTTGGCCAATCATTTTCCTTTGTGAATGATTTGGATGATCAGGACTTCATCTCCCTAGGTTGGAAGCATTCATAAGGGTAGTTTGTTTGGTTTGTATATTTTTAGGCTTTTCTTCTTAGTGGTTTTCTCTGTGCTCCATAGTTTTCCATAGTGAGTTAGTCAGTAATTTCTTTGGGTCTCTTACCTAAGGTGGTAGACCACCCACTCCGCCGGTTGTGAGGAATTTTCGATCTTCCTCTTAGAAACGCGGAGCCTCCTCTTTATAGGTGTTTTTTTTTATACCACTAGTTTTCTAGAGTCAATGTGTGAGACTTTTACGGACTTGAATGATCCCGCAAGGAAATAACCTGTGCATAATATCTTCATGGAAAAAGTTACTGACAATACCAACCAAGGAACCCCTTCGCAAATGGATTCTTGTTATTTTCATTTCTTTGGAAATGTTGGTGTCCCTTTGATGGCCACGTTGTACATTCCTCGGTTGAATGTGGGACTGCCAGTTTGGTTGGGTACCATTCCAAATGTCCCTAATTATCTTGATGCTTCTCAGTTAAGCACCTTATGTCATGGGCATCATGTTGATGTCCCTTCATCAACAAAGTTTTCTCCTCCTCCTTATTTTTTCTCTGATGAAAGTACAACTACTAGTAACCAGAAGTATAAACAAAATAGAAAGAGGAAGAATAGGAAAAGGAAATCACCAACCTCTGCAAGTCATGTTGGGGTAAAATGTCCAGTCACTGCTAGTCATACTTGCCATAGGTCTGTAGCCTCTGTGAGTCATGTTATCAACCTATCACCAACCTCTGCAAGTCATGATGGATATGTGAAAACAACCACTACAAGTCATGCTTGGGGAACAAGTCTCATCAATGTGAGTCATACGAGTGACATGAAACCAACCACTTCTAGTCATGCTGGGGGAATTTATTCTGTTGAAAAATATAGATGCATAGGACATACGCCTAAGTTCCCTTGTAATCTTTGCAAGGGAGATCACCTTACTCATTTATTCCCTATCCTTTCAGAGGCACAAAGATTGTGGTCCATGTCTGCAATCTCTTATGATTATGAGTCTTCTGAGGTTTCCTCACAACCTATTCATCCATTGATTGATAAAGTGGTCATGCCGATGCAATATTCAGCTTATTAGACTCCTCTTTTGGGGGTTGATGTGCCTTTAGACCATGTTGTCTCGTAACCTATTCAACCAGTGGTTGAGGAAGTGGTCGTGCCAATGTAGCCTTCGATCGATCCCACTCTTCTCTTGGAGAGTGTCGATTCTACCAAAGTGGTCATGCTGATAAAATATTCAGATAATCCCACTCTTCTCTTCGGGAGTGATGTGTCTACTGACTATGTTTTTAACATTTCCAATTTAGTACTTTTAGAACAAGGGGGCATTCTTCTCATTTCGAGCATACCCCCTCCAAGTCCTAGGATAATTTCCTTTGATTGGAATGACCTTGTTGAGACTCGTCCTCCTCCTTCCACATCCTTTCAAATAAGGGTTGAATTTAATTGAAAAAACATTTACTGATGTATTTTGGATGAAGGAGCCTCATGAAGTATTTTATCCTCCTCAACTTGGCAAGATGTGGGTTCTCCCCAACTTGTGTGTACATCACATGAGTTGTTGGATTTTGACAGACATTCTAGTGAATATTTGGAGATTCTTCCTCAATTTCCTATCTCGTTAGGTGGGAATACTGTCCTTTTCTATGTTATAGTGGTGCAAGGCTCGTTATATTTCAATATGCTTCTTGGGCGTGATTATGTATATGCTATGAATGTTTTGGTGTATACACTCTTCCGGGTGATGCATTTCCCTCATAATGGAAGCATGGTCACTATCAACCAACTGGAATATGATAATCGCCATCCTAATTTGACGTTAGTTCAGGCTTCCCCTTTATATGTTCCTAGTTTTCGTGTAGACTCTACCTTGCCACAGGTAAATTATGTGGTGTCTTATCCTAAGTGTTCAATTTCTCCTGAGAAGGAAATTTTTCACTCATGTTTTCCTTCTTGAGATTTGGTCTTAGAAATTGATCCATTAGTTTATCCAATGGGGGAATGGGAGCCCTTGCTCCCCCCTCTTGGTCTAAGTGATCTTGCATTTCCTTTTAAGTTTGATATCACTTTTTGTATATCCTCAAGCCTTTGTGCTTGTGATTATTTACTGATAGACTCTACCAATCCTAGCCAGAACCTCCATCATCATATGGAATATGGTTAGTTTACTTCTCCCTTTGGGACTATCAACCCTCCTCATTCATATGATTTCTCATATTTTTAATTTCCTTCATATGAGGATATCTTTGAAGCCATGACTATGGTCTCTATACCATGGGAAGAATTACACCGTGGTTTATGTTTTCTTCCCTTTTGGGAGAATTTTTAGGTTCACTACTGAAGAGAATTTTGGTCAGAGCCTAGCAGCGAGCTCTACTTGAACTACTACCACGCATGAGCCATAAGGATGTGCGGTACCTTGTACATATTGTACAATCTAGGTTTTTTTTCTTTTCAAGTTTTGTATTCAATAACACCTCTTATTTTCTGAAGTTTTTATCTATATTGGATTTATTAACTTCTGGATGAGTGTTATTGGCCTTATATGCAGGATCTTGGAAACATTTTTTATTTGAAATTTGTTCATTGTATCAATCTGTTATTATAGGTATTGACCTCAAAACTGGCATATAGGTTAGGTTTTTCACTATTTTCATTTTTCATTATCCGTTTCCTGGTTCTTTTGGCCTTAGGATTGATCCCACTGAATTGTGATACTAACCTTCCTTGTTGATAAGTGTGTTGTACTTTATGTGGTAAAGCCTCCCTTCCACGGGAATCCTATTTAGAGCCTTGTTTTCCATTTGGTTCCTATGCCAAAGTAATTCATAGGCATGAGAGTCATGTTTAATCCCTCCATGACTTTGTGTTGAAGCCTCAAATTTCTTCTTCATATTTTTTTGGCCTATACCCACGGGAATCCCTATGAGCATAGTTTATTGTATTTCAAGCTCATTTAAAATTTGAAAGAGAAATCTAATGAGAGATTATTTATTCTTTTCGGTCTTGTCTAGATTACTTAAGAAAATAATCCTCCCTGGAGTCTTCTTTAAGCCCTTTTCAGACTCTATAAAAATTAAAATATTGCCGAGAGATCTTGTTGCCCTTCATGCTTGCTAAACTTAAATTCAAAGGCACATTTGTCCAGTGATAGTTTACCCCCTTTTCGGTCTGGATGGTTAATTTATGAATACATGTATGCCCTAGGAGCTTCGGTTCGTTAGGAGAGTATTCTCAGGAATAAGTTTAACCCTTTTTTGGGCCCGAGGGACTAAATTTTTGAAAAAGGGACATTCTTCTTGGTTTTGTTTTTTCTCTTTTTCGGGCCTTCAAGATTACTTATGAAAAAGGAACCCCCTTAGAGTCCATATTTAAGCTCTTTTTAGACTCCCTAAATATGAAAATATTGTCGAGTGGCCTTGTTCTTTTCACACTTGTTAATTGGTCCAGAAGGAATATCTATTTGACATAAGTTTAACCCTTTTGCAGCCAATAGATTCTCTAGGAAAAAGGTATGCCTCGGGAGACCTGTCTCACTAGGAGAGTTCTCCTAAGTTATATTTTATACTTTTTCGGGCTAAGGAGACTAAACTCATAAAAATGTTGTGAGTCCATAGTTAAGCTCTTTTTAGTCTCCTTAAAATTGAAAATATGGCCAAGTGATCTTGCTTCAATCATACTCATTAAAATGGTATTGAAGAGACGTCCTCTTGGTATAAGTTTAACCCTTTTTTGAACCGACTGGACTAATTAAAAAAAAGGAACACTTTGGAGTCATCTTTAAGTTTTTTTTTAGACTCTCTAAACGTGAAAAACCACCGAGATTACCTTATTTGGGTTCATAAAACTTTACATGGAAGGAGTCATGTTGTGTCATATTTAATCTCATTGCATGTATCATCCTTGCATATTTGGCCTAATGTTGGATTCATGTTGTTTTTAATTGAACCTTCAAAGCATTCCTTGAACCCCTTCCTTCAAAGCATTCCTTGTAACACTTTTTTCCCTTGCGGTCTAACACCTTGACCCAAGGACAAATTTTCCCGAGTGTCCTTCTCCTGCACATGTATCCTTGCACTGAGAATCAATATATTCCATGCACTTGGAACTAGTTTGCTTGCCTGCGACACTCGTTCCTCCTTTGTAACATAACATTCTTTTATTCTTTTTCAAGATCGTTAAAAAATTGAAAAAGACCAAAAAATCAAATATTCCGAAAAGAGGGGATGAGATATACATTCTCTTTTTTCAGAAGAAAGATAGTCTCCCTTGGAAAAAACACATCCTTCCATTTGTTTCCCAATCATTGGGATCTAGTATGATCTTAGGAAGTTGTTATCATTACATAGAGTCATGTCCTCCTCCGTTTGGTTACTCTTCCAAACATATGGAGAGTTTGTGGTGCCTCCTTCATCACAAAATTATGTCGATATTACGCTGCTTGAGTCTCATGATTTTGTCATGATTTTGTCCAAGGGAAGTTTTATTCAACTTGATTCGACCATTCTGTAGTTTGTCTCTTGACTTTCATGAGTTGAACATCATGAGAGTCCAGTCAATCTCGGATTCAAAATAAATGAAGTTCTGAGCCTAGTGATTGAGATCTTCTAGTATTTCCCCGACGACATGTTGAAGACCTTAGGGTAGTGAGTCTTACACTCTTATTGTACTCCTACCTGATATTTTGAAGATATTGAATTTGTTTCTCGAGTCATTAAGTCCTCATCTCTATCCACATGCATTGATGCTTCTTGAAGATGCATATTATAATGTACTTGTATATCATCAAATGATCTTGAGATGTAGATCCACTGTGTACTGTTCATAACTGCACTTTATATGGACATTTACATTTTTTTTGGTAGTCATATGTGACATGGATCTACAGTTTACTTCATTGGCAACCATGCTTAGTTTATCCAGAGCATGGGTATGCCCGCCTTGGAGTGATTACTATTATTTTTGCAGGTGGCATGCTCATGAACACTCATCTCGGGCTCACTCAACTCCATGACTTCCCACCGTGTAAAGATAATGTAATGTATTTCAGCCATTAGTTTATCTTCTGACCTCACACATTAGGGGGCATCTATTATAGTCCAAAAATTCCTTACCTGTGCATATAAGACTTTGGCCTTTCCACTTACATAATTTTCCAAAATATTGCTGAGGCTTCTTCTTAAAAAACCATTTTTTAGAAAATGTATGCACCATGCTGAACTGATAGCCCACGTGCACACACATGTTTCATACTAGTTATCTCACATACATACATGAGCTACATACTAGTGATCCCACATTTACCTCCAAAAATTGCAAGGAATTCAACAAAGTTTACAAGCTATCGAGGGTTTCCCAACCATTTTACCCCTTGTAGCCTGTCCCCAAAACAAATAACCATCTTTTTCTCATATAAAAACAGGTCTTGGGGTGTCATTTGAAGATACAAGCAAGAGAATAGGAAGAATTTTCCAAACTCCCTTCCCCTTCTTAGCCCAAGTTTTGCATCTGATTCTGAGTTTTGGCCTCAACCTTCCCCTCCAACACTTTCTTCTTATACAACCCTTCTCCTTTCCCAAGTGATAATTTGGTTGTGATAAGCAAGCGTGGGATTGATGCACTTGAAGCCACGATAGAGGAGCCTAGAATTGGTTTGTGTAGTCATTGTTGACAAAGGTTGTAATCATTTTTGTCTTGAAACTTAATAAAATAGTTCATTCTTGTCCCAAAATATTATGTCTATATGACTTTATTGATTTCTGCATTTATTTCTATATATAAACCTTGAAAGTGATAAGTAGAGAGTGCATGTGTTGTAGAATTGTTTTCCTAAGATTTTATAGGTCAGCTTTGGGAGGAGACCCGCAATCGAGAAAGATCAAATATGAAAGAGGTCTACACCAGCCACACGGACTAAAGGTGCATCCATCGACCTTCTTCCCTCTCTCTTTTCATTCAATTTAGATAGTTTTGGGGTAGCTTTAGGGTAGAAATTTAGTTTAAGGGAATTTGGTGCTCTGCCTATACCTAGACCCAGTATAGGGGGATCTTCCCCATAACACTTTGTCATTGATGGAAATCATGCAACAAAACACATAGTCCACTAGGAATAGAAATAATTCTCCCCCTGTCTGCAACTCTCCCAAGAATAGAGACAATTATACATTGTATACAAATATCCCCATTTGACATAAATGGAAAATAGATGCTCCCCATGAATATGTGCTTCTCCTTAAGAACTCAGTCGAAACTCTAGTCAACTGCTAGGTCAGGTTGATCTTTAGTCGACCACTTACAAGGAAATCATCACTAAGTAAGAGGATTTTTTCATGAATATAAAGAATATGATACACAATTATATGAATTCCTCAAACATATGGTCAAATGATTCCATTACCATCCATCAATCCAACCAAAATCTATCCAGGTAGTTGACACTAGTCCACAATTCTATGTTTCACGTCTCTTCTACAAAGATATGAAATAATGATTTCCATTCCTTCAATTTTTATGGAGAGGATGATGATAGGGCACCCATTTTTGAATTTCCTAATCAGAGGAAGTAGGCTCATGGTTAGGTTCACTTATAGGAGTAGAACTACCTGGAATATTGACAACAATGTCATATGTATGCTCAAATTCTGCTATGCGAGGAACATACACCTTGTCAATTTTTTCGGTACAATAAACAATAGGTCTCTATTATGGAAAACCAGTATGAACTCCATCCATAACAAATAAAACTCCCTTGGTTGTAACATGGCCAAGTGTAGGCATGGAGGAAACATCAACATCATATCCAAGACTAGTCTTAATGAATGGAGAACTTTGACAATTTATGATATTATATAATATTTTAGTACTCTTTTCAAACTTCAAGCTTCTATTCAACTTAATATTTTTTTTCTCCAATTCCTTTCTTAAGGAATGAATTTCAGATTCTAGCTCTTCACAAATTTCTTCCTTTTTCTTTAGCTATATTCTCACCACTTCTTCCATCCTTCTTTCTTCTTATAACTGAACCTTTAGGTTCATGATAGTATTTCTTGTTTCTTCAAGGCTTTCTAACATTTTGGATTTTGAATCATGATCCTCTTCTTCATATTTTTGCAGCTGCTCCTTTTGTTTCAAATTTTCTTTTGTAAACTTCTTTATTTTTCTTAAGGCACACATGAGTTCTTCTTGAATATCATCTTCCCTTTTTGTTTCAACATTTTCCTCTTTTTTTGAGTCCATCATTTCTATCCCTTTATTTTCATCATTCTTTATTTCGATTTCCATGAAGAGAGTATCTACTCTATCATTATAGAAATTGCTTTCACTGCTTTCATTAGACAAGTCACTAACCACTTTTGAGTGGATATTCTTCTTATGCTTAAAAGAGTTCTTGTTCTTTTCATGCTTATCCTATTTGTGGTTCTTTTTGTGTTGATGATGTTTTCTCCCTTTCTTTACATTATGTTCTTCTTCATCATCACTAATTTCATCCTTTTCATATGGACACTTAGTAGAAAAATGTCCCACTTTTCCATAGTTAAATCATTTGAAGGGAATCTTACCTTTATATTTTCTGGATCCTTTCTTGAGTTTCCTCACCAAATGGGCTTACATTGCATATGATTCATTGTTGGATCTATCACTTGATTTTTCTCTCTCTTTTCTTTGTCTTCTTTGATTATTTGAAGGTTGCTTCTCTCATTGATGTATTTTCTTTCTCTATCCTCACTTCATATGTCATGATGACCCAATGAAATTCATCCATTGTGAATGAATCAAGATCCTTCATTTATTCAATGGCATAAACTTTGGCATCAAATATTAAGGGGAGTGACCTTAACAACTTTTGTAAAATCATCGATTCTTAAACCTTTCCACCAATTCCTATGATGGTGTTGACAATTTCATCCACACAGAGAAGATATGACACAACTTTTTCTGTCTTTCATTTTCAGACTCTCAAACTATCTTCTATGAATTTGGAGCTTTTCCTTCTTAACCTTGTCATCTCCTTCATAGATATTTTGAAGCTTGCCCCAAATTTATTTTTCTTATCCATAATGCATTACCTTGACAAACTAATATTATGATAGACCACACAAGATGGCATTCATAGCTTTTTCATTATGTTCAATAGGCTTCTTCTTGATCCCATCTATTGGTGTAGTTGTTGGGGTTGTATAACCAATCATGTCTTATTTCCAAACATCAAGCCCAAGGTCCATTAGATATGTTTTCATCCTTATTTTCCATAATGCATAGTTTATTCCATGAAACAATGGACCTATGTTTGTAGAGAAACCTTCCTGACCAGCCATGTGTGCTCCCAATATCTACCTTCTAGTAGTTATAATGTTTACAAATGAACCCTATCTGATACCAATTGTTGACTACACACCACTAAGCACCAAATTAACAATATACACCAATCCCCACCACTAAGAACCAACTTACAAAGAGACACCAATCTCTTATAGATCTTCATAGACACCTAAGCACAAACTTTGTAAGAGACACCAATCCCCACTGCTAAGCACCAACTTAGGAAGAGACACCAATCTCTGAGCTACACCAGCCTTCACTAAGTCTGCTTGCTATTTTTGGACTTTGATTTTTCCCTTATTGGGTATACTCACTAATTTTCCCTTCACTAGGTTTGCTCACTACTTTTTCCTTTACTAGGTTTGACCAAAATTTGAATTTCCAAATGGAAACTTTCCCAAAGCTTGTTGTTTTGGGCCTCTTCCCAAGAACGAACTTGTATAACATTTCACGTGTACAATTTTCAAATATTATTATGATATTTTTACTTTAGGTACCTCTATATGTCTCCTCTATCTCTGCAAAATATCAAGGTCTGAAACATCCTAGAAAATGAGTTATTCCAAAAGTTCCAATATGACCTATTTGAAATTGATTTTAGGAGCATTCAAGAACCCTAAATTCCACAAAGCATATCTCTGAAAGTATAGAGAACCATCATATTATATTATTTTCACATGTACACTAATATTTATTCTCTATCTCTTCAAAATATCAAGGTCCTAAACTAACCTGTTCAAAATGGATTTCAGGAGCATTCAGGAACCCTAAATTCCATAGATCATATCTCTGAAAGAATAATGAAACATAACCTGCTATATTTACCACTTGTACACCAATATATCTCCTTTTTCGCTGCAAAATATAAAAGGTTTTCAACATCGAAAAAAGTAAGTTATAGCAACAGTGCCAATCTCACCTATTTGAAACTCATTTAAGGAGAATTCAAAAACCCTAAATTCCACAGGGCATATCTTTGAAATTGTAGAAAAAAAACATCTTAAATTTTTACCATATGTACACCAAAATATCTCCTCTATCTCTGTAAAATTTCAAGGTCTGAAACATCCCAAAAACGAAGTATTCGAGAATGTACTAAGCTCACATGTTTGAAACTCATTTCAGGATCATTCAAGAACCCTAACTTTGACAATGCATATATATGAAAGTGTTGTGAAATGACATATGATATTTTTACCAAATGTATACCAATATCTCTCCTCTGTCACTGCAAAATCACAAGGTTTGAAACATCTCATAAAATAAGTAATAGTGAAAGTACCAACTTGACCTATTTGAAACTCATTTTAGAAGAATTCAAGAACCCTAACTTCCATAGGGCATATCTCTAAAATTATGGCAAACCAAAATCTAAGAGTTTTACCACATGTACACCAATATATCTCCTATGTATTTTCAAAATATCAAGGTATGAAACTTCCTAGAAAAAAAGTATCATGAAAATGCCAAGATGACCTGAAACTGATTTCACAATTTAGTCTTTGCTAATCAATTTTTCACACACTTACTTTCTCTCAACGTTTTTTTTTTATACTTTTTCATAACCGTTCATGAAGGGAAATGTCGCTTAGTTAAATAATCAATTATAAATACCATGTAAAATGATCCTAAATACCATGGGAGAATACCCCAAACCATGTGTAAATACCCCAAATACCATGGGAAAATACCCCAAACCCGTGGGATTGAAACCAACATTTGAATTTTTACTTTTCCACATGCACCAACAAGTATATTTAAAAATTGGTGCATGTGGAAATGCCATGTGTATTGTAATATTGTAATATGACATTAATAACATCAGTATATATAAATCAATATTGGAAATGCCATGTGTATTGTAATGTTGTAATATGACATTAATGACATCAATAATCCTTTGACATCAATGGAAATAATTCTAATAGTTTTTTGGTGGGGTCAACTGCATGGATTATCTGACTCACTTCATCAATTAGTTATTAGTATTTATGTCGTCTTAAACTAATTGTACTGGATGTAATACTTCCTCTATATGACAATCTTGATATATATACTCAATGAAACTACTTGTTTTCAATCACAACTCTCAGTTGAGATTGTATGTTCTTCTGTAGTCATTAA
Source organism: Picea glauca (assembly GCA_000966675.3). NCBI lineage: Eukaryota > Viridiplantae > Streptophyta > Pinopsida > Pinales > Pinaceae > Picea > Picea glauca. Next base: position 171,709 of record JZKD02S0317056.1, on the reverse strand, counting down.
ATTCAGTAGGGGGCACTACTACATATGTAGGAAAAAATTGACACCGTACTTCGACATCACGGATAAAATCGACCGTATTGTCGGATTTTACTTGATTTTTTTGTATTTTTTTCAAAAAATATTGACGTTCGTAGACTATTTGATGACATGGTATTTAGTGTCGGACATACGACGGTTACAAGTTATTAACTGTCAGATATCCGACAGTGTAAAGGGTCAATGATATGCTTACCAACTATTGACAAAGTCAATATTTTTGTCAGTTAAGCAACGTCTCTCTAGTCAACAAACATCAAAAGTTCAACGAAAAAGTGATATATAATTTTAAAAGTTCAAAATATTAAAGATGTTCGATGTTGTTCCTATACTGGCGACAATTTGCAGAGGTTATAAGAGATATTTTTAGGTTGGAATACATTTTTATTTTTATATTGTTAATTTCATTAGAAAGAGTTAAACTACAGAGGTTGATTTTTTAAGATAATGATCAACATTGAAAGTTTGGTAAAATGTCTCATAACGTTTTTCAAGGAGGACAAGGACGAGACCTGAGATCTACATTGGTCGAGGCTTTGGGTGATTGAAAATGTTATTTACCTTGTAAAAAATGCAGGGGCTATAATAGAAGGAAAGTTTTAATAAAAACAACTAAAAACAATTGTAGTGAGTATAGACACCTTGAAGGCGCGCATGAATATCGTCCCTTGGTAAGTTATTCACTATACATGGCTTTATATTGCATATTGTTTTGTAAACGTTTATAAGTTAAATGTAGAAGAACAATAATGTATTATTTTTTCTTTATGGATAAATTCTACGAAAACATGATGAACAAACAAAGAGTAAGTTAAGAAGAGAAGATGTAGATTTTAATTAGAGTTTAGGGTAGGGTTTAATGCTTAAGGGGTTTAAGGTTTAGGGGTACAAGGTGTAAGGGGTATGCTTCTCCAAGTCATGTACTTGGTATGAAGAGGAACTATAAATGTATGAAGGCATAAAATACGCTTTTAGGACTCCCAAACCATGCACAGGGTCTAAAACCACCACATAGAACCTATAAATGAAATCTTTGGCCTATGTGTACTCATGACAATGACACCATTACAATGTTTTAATTAGTGGAAATTATTCTTTAATTTGACCCCGAGTAGAGTGACCTATGAATGGGGCCAACGTTGATTTTTATTTAGTTTGTGCTTGTATGCACTGAAATTTGACATGGTTATAATATATGCATGTGTTGATGGTATGGGAGGGTTTCAAGACTCAAATACGACTCACACAAATAATTCCACAATCAAACAAAAAAATAATGAGAACAACAATGTTTCAAGTGTGAAGTGTGAAATGCATTGGCCACATGGAGATTAATGAGAACAACAATGTTTCAACATTACAAACTGCTCACAATAATCAAAATTTATGAGAACCTCAGTCAAACAAGGAGACCTAATATTTTTCTTCACTAAAATGCGTGTTTGTTTTTTATTTCATTAAATTTTTTTATGCAAAAGGAATGAACAAGAATTCCTTTGCTATAAAATAAAAAGAATTTTTTCCCACTAGTGTACTTGATTCTTCATATCATACATTCTTTTTCCCTCATTGCTAAGCCCAAAATGAAACCACTATTTTGGATATTACTCTTCTACAAGCTCATGGATTTCAAATCATCTAAAGAAATTGGTATTGAGCTATGAAATTATTGGTGGCTAGTAAGCTTTGTGAGGTAGATGGTATAAATCCCATTTATTATTCTTTGTAATTAATGTTTATTTCCAAATTTTGGTTTATATTCATTTACATTGTTTTTTAAATATCTCATTGCATTTGTTAGAAATGGTTGCTAAAATCGCAAACCTATAAATTCATAATGTAAACCCCCAAGGAAATGCCCCACCATCAGTGTAATATAATGCAAAAATCCTAATAGAGTGATAGCCAACCTAAGAATGTTGAGATATATATACCCACTTGGACGCTTACTTTACCAAATTTTAGATGAAATAATCTATATAATTACTTAAGAAAATGAGGCATTATCAATACTACCTCTTATAGAGAGAATACTATCCTAAATGTATAGATGGTTTGGATAATATTGAAGAAAAGAGATAAAGAGTAGAAAAATAGAGAAAATATGTTCCCTTTTCATAGGCCCTCATATAGGTTAAATTTCAAACACTATCATACCTCATATATCTATCAAATGGTGCACTTATCAACCATTTATTGATAATTTGATGGATAGGAAATACATGGTTTTTAATGTGCGACCTCTTAACAATAAGGAAATCTTGTTGAGTTTTGGTGTACCTCGGGAAGTGGTTCCCTTGTGGTTTTGAGCCTCTAACCACAAGAGGGAGATATTGGTACATTTTTACCTTTTACTTTGTGTCTAATTTCACTTTGACTTAGTAGTTTTAAGTCAAAAGTGAAATTAGTCACTTTTAGCCAAAAGTGTCAATTAATTCATAAAGTGGGTGAATTAATAGACATAAAATGAACTTAGGGAACTTAACCCAAAGTGGGTTTTGAGTTGAGATTATTGTGGGATGATATCAACCATTGATTAGGGATGGCTTGGGATGATCGTATCCATCCCCATTTAGGTTTCCTTATTGATTGCTTAAGGAGGGTGCAAGGGGCCAAGCGAGGCTCATTCATTCATTTAATCACTTCGAGAGCTTGAGAGGGAGCATGAGGATGAGGTTGGAAGCAATAGAAAATGGAAGCTTGGACACTTCTATTCATGGAGGAGCTATGGGAGATTGGTCCTCTATTTATTTGTGGCAATCACTTTGGCTTGGAGGAGGGTGCACTATAGGAGGAGGGTGCACACCTAGAAGGAATGATCTAGACTTGCGGGATTGCATATTTTTTGGTCTCATTGGAGAGGTAGCACACAAGAGAACATTGTGGTGCAAGGGATTCTTCTTCGGAGAAAAAAAGGTCAACGACGCATCACTTGAGTGAGTTTGGAAACAAGGGGAGAGGTGCACTAAGCTTGGGCACATTTCTTCTTGGTTCCTTTGGAAATAATCAAGAGGAGCTTTCTTTTTATACATGTTCCATAATATTGTATTACTTGTTGTATCTCATGCTTTAGATGCCACTTATAGATACTTCCATAACAAACTGGTTTTCCCTAGGGGGGTTTTATCCAGGGTCATGTTGACCAAAAATACCTGTGTCCTATTTTCATGCATTCTTAGAGTGTAGATCAAATTATTTGTGTTGTAAATATCTAGAGGAGTTTTAGTTGTTTTGAGATATATTTCATGTTCTAACCACCGGTTCGAAAACACTTGCAAGGGCACCTCAAAGAACACTTAACCAATAAAAATTATGGGCAGAAATTTACTAAATTGTTTGTTGTCCTAAAAACAACAAAGGATAGTTTTGGAGATTGAAACTTAGAGCCAATCTCAAGGTCAAATACAAACCTTATTTGGCCTCACAGTACTTCAGTTTTATTCATTGTATCAGAGCCTTGGTGGAAAAGTTTTGCTGATTTTTTATAGCATCTTGTGGGCAGTTTCTTGGCAGCTTATCGTTAGATTTATGGACAACTAGTTGGAAGTGTTTGTGGCATCTTGTTATCATAATTGTTGGAAAGTTTGTAGGACTATTTTTTGGGCACATTTGGACATCCTTACTTCCTCTTGTGTGTCAAGTGGTGAGGATGAGTTATTTTGCAGTTTTAGCATGGTGCGAGAATACGTGTGAGTTTTCAATGGAGAGTCATGTCCATGAATCAGATGAGGATGTAGGATAGGCTAGTAGGTGCTAACAATTGGTCCCCTTGGAATACCAGGATCATGTTTTTCCTTGAGGACCTTGAACTATGGGATATAGGTCAAGGCCTAATGGTTCTTCCTCCTGTCACTGCTCCATGTTTGGTTGTAGATTTCAGGAAGATGAACAACAAGAGAAAGAGGACTATTTGTGATGGGGTGAGAGACCACTTAATTCCACATTTAACTGGTAAATAATATGCATTTGAGATGTGGGAGTGTTTATGCAAGATTTACTAGAGTTCCAACCATAACCAAAAGATGGTTCTCCAAGACAAACTTAGGAGCATTCAAATGCTCGATTTTGAGTCAGTCACTTCATACCTTGGAATATTTACTCATATAAGAGATGAGTTAGCAGTAGTAGGAGAGATTGTAGATCTAGAATTTATGGTGAGGACATATTTGAACAACTTTTCAAAACCTTGGGCTTCATTTGTACGAGGCATTTTTTCCCGGGAGGTCATGCCTACTTGGGAGAGACTTTGTACAGGAGGAGTTGATATGTAGCTATGGATATTCAGGGAAAAAACATATGCCTGAGGGGGATGATGATCTTACTCTTTGGTCAAAGGGAAAGAAGAATACCGGGGAGGGTGCTAGACAGGGTTCGAAGGGAGGGACCCATCCATAAGAGAGTGGTAGTGGGAAGAAGAAGGACATAAGAAAAGTGAGATGCTTTGCTTGTGGTGAGATGGGGCACTATTCTAGATAGTGTCCCAAGAGGAAGAAGAAGAAGCAGGGTGGTATGGAATTTGTTATCCCCGATATCCAGGGATAACTAGGAGATCATGTCTCGAGGCCCACATGGTCCTAGACATGGTGTACCGAGAGCAGGAGCGACTTGAGCATGGCCCTGCAGGGCCCATCTTTCTTCTTCTCAGCC
>JZKD02S0317056.1:147932-165880 GCA_000966675.3 Picea glauca | reverse complement strand
CACTAGCCATCTCATTTCTTGAGTTAGTTTTAAACACAAATTGAAGAAAGAAGGCATCCTAGGCCTAATTTAGTTTACACCTAGGGTTTACTTCTAGGGTTTTGAAAAGCCTTGTGTTTAAGCAACACTTTTCAGCCATAGGTTTGTGTTTGTAAGCTAGCCGTTTTGCCAAAGAAGTCTTAAGGAGAGAAGAGGAAGCTTTAGGCCTAGCCTTAGATACACCTAGTTAAGTCTTTCCTTCTTAGGGTTTTGGGTTGGTGGCCTTGCCATAGTAACACCATCAAACCCTAACTCTCTTGTCCTTAAGTTTAAGTTTCTCCTAAACCATTAGTCTCACTTCAATTGACTCCATTAACCCAAGGCACTAGTCTAGAAGATACTTTTGAGCTTGTTGTCTTTCAAATATCTTTCAAACACCTTTTACCTGAAACCCTAACTAACCTAGCGTCTAACCCTAGCTGTTTACTAACCCTAACCCTAGAGGTGACGTCCTAGCCTATTTTAACTCTTGCCTACACTAAACGTTGCAGCTAGGTCTCCTCTAGGTAGCCATAGAGGTTTTCAACTTTTCCTTGGTTAAATTTGCAAACGTTGCCTCTTTGGCCTCTCTAACCAATCATTTAGGGCTGACGTCATAGTGACTGCAGCAAACTTATATAGGTGATGTCACATTACTTTGATCTTTGGCTTAGCTTGCAACGTTGTGACTTTTCTCACCTCATTTGATAGACATTGAGTTAGTAATTGCATTTATAAGCTTATTGAAGGAAACATTTTACTCTTTGTCTTCATTTGACCTATTGATTAGTGCTTGACATCACATCCACAGCAGCAACAATATAGGTGACGCAACAACATCATTTATATGAGCTGATTTGAGATATTTATTGCATTGTGATATAATACAAGGTTTTAATTGTGCACATTGAATGCTCATTATCTCTTATGCTTTATTGAAGGAGTGATATTAGTCATTGGTCTTTGTTTAGAAATCATTGACTTCGTCAATAATATCATTTGATCATTGCTCATATGTATATTTGAAGATAGTCATTTATGCTTTTGAAGTACTAACCCACTGCAACACATATTCTAGTTTTATCTGTCTTGTCTCGCAAACAAGTGCCATCCAGTGGAACAATATCTTCTTTGACTATCTCTATTGGCAGTAATCTGTAAAGGGAATCTATCACTTTGATCCATTATACCTTTATCCCTTTGGAAACCCAGATTACATAGGGACGTCTCCCTTGGACTAGCCCTCCTAAATAGAAAGAGCCCCCCATCGAGGTGACAGTGGGTGGGGAAGCTCCTGTTACGCCGGTTTAAGCCTTGACTCAAGCTACTTAAACCCTTCCTACAAACCGTGCGATAATAACATTGACAACCATGGAGGAGGATTTCAATGCACAATTTGAGAGGGAATGTGCATTTATGGTTAGTTGCATGATAGTCAAGACACCACCCAATAGTAATTGGGAAGACATAATTGATGAGGTCCCATTGACTATGAGTATTGATTTAGAGGGAGCTCAGACTCATAATTTGAGGATACCATCTTCAGGGGTGACTGTTCCACCCGAGACAACTTCAGTTTTAGAGTTGTCGAGTAGACAGAGGTTTGGTGCATGGGCTTCAGAGCATCATATATTGATGAGGAGGAGGAGAAGGGAACCACAGAGGCTTTAGCCTCACATGGATATGGAGACGAGAAAATTAGGTTCAGGTTCCACTTCAGGTGGAAGTCACTTGGTGAGAGGCCAAGTTGAGGATCTTAGTGAGATACCAAGATCCAGATACTCTTGGTGAGATGCCAAGAGGGAGAGACTCTTGGTGAGATGCCAAGAGTAGTGACCATTGGAGAGATGCTAGGGATTATAAATACTTTGTGAGAGACCAAGGTTGAGGATCTTGGTGAGATTCCAAGACTTAGAGACTCTTGGCGAAATGCCAAGAGATGTGACTCATTTTCATGACATGAGTAGAGACCTTGGTGAGAGACCAAGGATAGGATCTTGGTGAGATTCCAAGACTTGGAGACCTTTGGTGAGATGACGAGGGAGAGATATTTGGTGATATGCCAAAATCTAGGTGATCTTATGTAGGTGGAGATGGACTTCCATCTAGAGATCACACAGGTCAGCAGATCGATGTCAGGGTAGGTTGAGCAAACCAGTGTCAGGACAGGTCGAGCAGATTAGAGACAGAGGCCACTTTGATGAGAGGGTACAACCACACTCACCTAGGCCTTTCCAAGAGGAAAGGAAGTCTACAGTTGGGATGAGATTGATTGGTGAGAAACAATTTCCTCGATAAGAGGGAGAGTTGAGTTTTGGTGTACCTTGGGAAGTGGTTCCCTTGTTGTTTTGAACCTCTAACCAAAAGAGGGAGATGTTAGTACCTTTTTAGCTTGTACTTTGTGTTTAATTTCACTTTGACTTAGGAGTTTTAAGTCAAAAGTTAAATTATTTACTTTTAGCCAAAAGTGACAATTAATTCACAAAGTGGGTGAATTAATAGACATAATGTGAACTTAGGGAACTTAACCCAAAGTGGGTTTTGATTTGAGATTATTCTGGGATGATATCAACCATTTATTAAGGATGGCTTGGGATGATCCTAGCCATCCCCATTTAGGTTTCCTTATGGATTTCTCAAGGAGGGAACAAGGGGCGAAGTGAGGCTCATTCATTCATTTTCTCACTTGGAGAGCTTGAGAGGTTGCATGAGGATGAGGTTGGAAGCAATGGTAGAGGGAATATTGGGTGCTTCAATTCATGGAGGAGATATGGGAGCTTGGTCCTCTATTTATTTGTGGTATTCACTTTGTCTTGGAGGAGGGAACACTATAGGAGGAGGGAACACACCTAGAAAGCATGAGCTAGACTTGAGAGATTGCATATTGTTTGGTCTCATTAGAGAGGTAGCACACAAGAGTACATTGTGGTGCAATGGATTCTTCTTCGGAGAAACAAAGGTCAAGGGTGCATCACTTGAGTGAGTTTGGCAACAAGGGGGAGAGACACACTAAGCTTGGGTACATTTCTTCTTGGTTCCTTTGGAAAGACTCAAGAGGAGCTTGATTTGTATACATGTTCCATCATATTGTATTACTTGTTGTATATCATGCTTTAAACACCACTTATATATACTTCCATTCCAAACTGGTTTTCCCCGAGGGGGTTTTATCTAGGGTCGTGTTGACCAAAAATACTCGTGTCCTATTTTCATGCATGATTAGAGTGTAGATTAGCTTATTTGTGTTGTAAATATATAGAGGAGTGTTACTTGTTTTGAGATATATTTCATGTGCTAACCACTTGTTCAAAAACACTTGCAACGACACCTCAAAGAACACTTAACCAATACAAAATATGGGCATAAAGTTACTAAACTGATTTTTATCCTAAAAATGACAAATGATAGTTTTGGAGATTGAAACTTAGAGCCAATATCAAGGTCAAAGACATACCTTATTTGGCAGCCTCATAGTACCTCAGTTTTCTTCAAATCCCACTATGTTTCTTGAGGAAAATGTATGCAGAATGTGTTTTGGGGAAACTTGTTAATTATTTTCATCACTTAGAATTCCATGATGATTGTTTGGATATTCCACACAACTGACCCAATGCGAGGAACCAATATGAAACATACCTAATCCCTTTACCTTGTTGGAATTCCCACTTCCAGAGGAGTTTCTTCCACAAATACAAGAATAATTTCTGTAGTTGACACACATGATGGTATGCCATGACACATTTGTCGAGGTATTGACTGTATGCTATCATCATATACTAGTGGGGTAGTACCATGAAATCCCAGTTGGGCATAACACCATCTAGTAGTGAGGACATACTATCATATACCAATGGTTGTAGTTGTTGTTCACATCCATGAATTTTTTGTGGCTATAATTTCCATGGTCTTTTAGGAGATATTTCCCATGGTGGATTTTTAAGTGAGGTATGCATAATAATATGTTTTAATTTTATTGAATTTATAATTAGTTAAGTAATTTATTTCACATTGTTTTCCCCTTATGGTGTGTGTGCGTGTGGGTTATCACTTCCCCTAATTCTATGGGCTACTCACCCTATGGCAGACACATCCAACAATGTATCTACTTTAGTCACATCCATAGTTGTTGCCAAAATTTACAGGGTGCACATGTGTATGTTATATTTCTTATTGGATCATTAAATCATGTATCTATAAACTGGTTCAACACTTGGTAATTGTATTTCCCAAGGTGTAGGACAATCGGTGACATAGTGTGTTGTTAAGCCACTCTGTGTTGAAAAGTCACCGGTTCGAAACATGCGGGGACAAAAAATCCAACCATGTTAAGGGTTGGTGTGGCTCAGGCCGGGTACGATCCTTGGGTGATTTTGACGGCTTAGATGCCCCTGAGTCACAGTTTCTCAAGCCACAGGTTAATCCTGATGCCAACAGGTTCGGCCACATTAACAAAAAAAAAAAAAAACTTGGTAATTGTAGCCATTGGCTAGAGTACCCGACCTATATAATGCCACTTGCACATGGTGTTGTTGTTTCACCTTCACTTGCCACTACACCCACTATAATCACATCCACTATTGTTGCCTCCAAGTACAATGTTGGACCAATGTCTATGTCTCCTAGTCAAGGATGCAACCAATATCCTAGCTTGCAATCTCTTTTTGTGATGAGGTGAATAGTAGATGAACCCCTTAATGCAATATTAATGTTGAGTTCCATAAATTAAATGAAATATAAATGAAATACCAATTTGTGTATTGTATAGGACTATAGAATACTGAAGAGTCTCATAGCATTGTTGTAATCTTGCAAAACTGTGTAACCTATATTGTAATATCCATAATATAAGAAGACAAAAAGCACAGTCCTTCATTAATTATTGGTTTTCCCTTATTGATTTTCTAGGGTAAAAAATCATTTCCATTAATGTGTGTGTCTTTTATATATTTGTATTTCTATTTAGTATCATTGTAGTTAAAGAATCTAATTGATGTGTTTTATTTTCATGCTTAAATCAATAAAATATAAAAAAATATAGTTTCACAATTGATCATTGTTTTGTGGCCATTATACTATGTAGTATTATATGTTCAAGGCATGAATAATACCAAGGTCTTTACAAGAATGGCCAAGGCATGAATACTACCATAGAGATAGATACAATACCATTTCATGTTGGGCTTTATTATCTTGGTGGAGTAGTGGAAGAGGGTGAATACTCTAACACAACCCAAAGAAAGATGTAGACCAATGTGAAAGCATGAAAGCCACCTATACAACAAAGAATGGCTCAAAGAGGTGCCAATACCAATAATAATATTATGTTTGTGAAGGCCCAAGAACCAAGTAGGGGATTTTTGGAGCAGGAATTGACCCAAAAATATGATGAAGGTCAAGAATGTGTTAGACCACCATCCTTAAAACCATTGTGTAGGATCTAGGAAGGAAAATTGAAGGTGTCTCAAGAATATTATTATGTTCCAATGATTGGAAGACCAAAAAATAGAGCCAAAATGTACAAGGGAAACAAGAAAATGTATGCAAGGAAGAAGTATTTTGTTGTTTATTTTTGTTGCAAGAAGAGAGGCCATAAGGCATTTCAATATTGATATTATTATCCATGTTCTTTCTATGGAATGAGCAACCATGGTGTGGATAAGTGTTGGTTAAGGGGTTTAAGGTTTTGGGGTATAGGGTGTAAGGGTTTAGGGGTTGATATTTTAATGGTTTAAGGGTTAATAAGGAAATATTAGGGCTTAATGGTTAAGGGGTTAGGGGTTAAGGTATATTTAGGGGGTTTAGGTCCTGCTAGGGGATTTAGAGATTAATGGGGTTTTAGGGAGTATGGGTTAGAGGTTTAGGGTTAGGGATTAAGGAGTTAGGCCTGGTCAGGGTTTTTTAAAAAGAAATAACTAATGGAAAGTGGAGATGCCACACTAGTTGAGAGTCTTTGTCTTTGTTTTCTTTTTTCCCCTATATTATATTTGTAAATTTTTGTATGATTTTAATATTTTTTATATACACTAATATTACTTGATTGTTTGTAATTATAAAGGAATGATGCCCTATGGCACTTCCTATGGAGGAAGATGTGTTTGTACAAGCACATGTTCAGGTACACAAAGCAAATATTGAAGATCAAGTTAATGATCCTATGGAAGAATATGTCAGTTCTAATAAAATAGTTGAAGAAGATGGGACAAATATATTGATCTGGGAGACATTTAATAATGTTGGAATGGATTATGATGACAAATTTTTTTATTGTGTTTTTGATATACCTGTACTTGATAAGACAAGTCAACCTCTTTATGAAGGCTCCAAAACAAGTTTTATCTTTGCAATATTGTTGTTGGTGAACTTAACGGTTATGAATGGTTTGTAAAACACTTGTGTGACACAACTGCTAAGGCATGTAATATATTTTGTCACACTTATTACATGATGATAAATGTTTTCTTCTTTCCTCTATTTTTATTGTTAGTCGATCAATTGTAAAATTTGGATACAATATGTACGATTAATATTCTTTACATTAACCGATATTGATTTTTTATGTTTTAGATCATTAGGTGAATTTTTTTTACCACTGTCATATGTTTTATTCCACACATATCAATATTTACATGCCATTATGAAAGATATTGGAATGTAGTATCAAGCTATTCATGCATGCCCTGATGATCATATTCTATATTATGGAGAACATGCATCAAAAGAAGAATGCCCAAAATGTCAAATTAGTAGATATTGAACTGATCAAGTAACAAAAAATGTTCCTCGCAAGGTTATTTGTTATATTACCATAATTCCACATTTGTGGCGATTGTTCAGGTACAAAAACATAGCACAGTTTATGGATTACCATGCAAAGAACACAATTCAAGATGGTGTTCTTTGAATTCCTGTTGATGGATTTGCATTTAAGAACATAGAGGAAATATGGCCAAATTTTAAAGATGAACCTCGTAATCTTAGGATTTCATTGGTAGCTAACGATGTCAATCCATTTGGAGAGATCATATCTACTTACTCGGTGTGGCCTGGTTTTGTTATCAACAACAACATTCCTCCATGGATGTCAATAAAGAGGGAGCACATAATGTTGGCAATGATTGTTCCATATATTTGTTTAGAATAATTTTTTTTAACAGGGTAACATCTCATTTGTCTTGTTTGTTTCATAATTATGTCTTATATTTAATTATTTACTGATATATGTTCAATTATGTGATCTTATAATTATGTTTGATATTTTTTTATTTTTCATATATTTAGTAATTATGTATTGTATGTTAAATCAATTAGGTAAGTACCAAGTCAAAGATATGAATGTATATATCGAGCCTCTTATTGATGAGTTACTAGAGTTATGGAATGGAATCACTATGTATGATATCTCTAGACCAATAGGTGCGCAAAGGGAATTTAAATTCCATGCAACACTTTTATGGAGAATTCACGATGCCCCAGGGATATCACATTTATGTGGTATGTTATAACGTTACACTGGACTTTAACAACGTTTAATTTTATGAAGTTCATATCATGCATGTTTTTTTATATAATCCATTCATTAAACATACTTCAAATAATTCATATAAAATTTAATCCATCTCTTGCAGGTCTTCAAACAAAGGGTAAATTTCCATGTACATTTTGTGGTCCTAAGATGAAATCTCATCATTCAAGAAGTTTAGGAAATGAGGTGTTTGATGAGTATAGGCACTTCCTCTCTGAGAACCATAGGTATCGAAGTATTGAGAAACATATTTTCAATGGTAAAGAAGAGAATAGATTAAAACCACGACGAATGACACCTCGTTTATGGAAGTTGCAATATAATAGAAATCATCAAGGTATATTGGATCAAATCGTCTATGTATCATACATGAAATGTTTGTAATGTTTTATTTTTTTATTGCATTTTGTTCATTGTACTAATTGACAAGTATTGTTGTAATATATTTAATTTATATGCTTCACCTTGAAGGTCGTCATAAAGGAATTAATAATGGGGCACTTCCATGAGGAATGAAAACTTATCACGTACAATTTAGTAGGATCCCCTACTATGAGCACCTATAAATTGTTCATTTGTTTGATACAATGCACATCAAGAATAATGTAACAGAAACATTATGGGGAGTCTTAGATCGAAGGAGTGACAAAGATTTTTTTTTCAAGATTTGTAATGACATTAAGGAGGCCAATCATGCAATGAAAAGTGTGATTCATTCAAATAGTGATGCATATTGACAAAATATAAGCGCCCTTCCATGGTTGTTGATAGAGAAACAAAGCAAGGATGTAAAAGAGGTTATTGAAAAAATTAAACTTCCCATTGGATTTTCTTCAAACATAAAGAATAACCTTAGAAAGAAAGGTGAATTAGGTGGAGTAAAAACTTATGATTGACATAACTTGATTAAGGTAATTATTTTTGTGTATAAATTTCTATATTGGTGAAACATCTTGTTCATGTTTTTTTAATCTACTAATTTGGGACTAAATACTGATTCATTTTTGATGTTATATTATGTTTTACCTCTATCTTTCCCAGAAAACTTTGATAACAATGTCAAACAAGTTATATATCATCTTGGAAAATACATGAGGTAAGTTATGATTTATATGAAAAATGTATTTTTTTCAATTCAGTGTACAACTTATATTTCATTGCATGTGTTTTACTTGTAATGTAGTACTATATACTTTTTTTGTTGAAACATGTGATTTTCTTGCATCATTTGTAGATGATTTTCATACAAAGAAATCTATAAACAAGATATAAAGTATTGGCGGTTACAAATTCCTCGTCTAATGTGTGAAATTCAAAAGTATCTACCTCCAAAAATTTTCAATGCACAAGAACACTACCTCATACACCAAGTTGAGGATATTGAAAAGTGTGGAGTATGGACCTATACACACAAGGTCAATGTGGATGGTTGAGAGGCACATGAAATCATGGAAGGCTTTGGTTAGAAAAAGAGAATGTCCTGAGGGTTTTATGGTAGAGGGATATATGGTATATCAAACCATGGTTTATATTATTCAATATCTTCCTAAAATAGTTGCAATTATTAATGTGCATTGCATTTGGGATGTCAACTCCACCAACAAATTTGAAGGGGAGAACCTATTGGGGAAATGTGGAATGAGGAAATTGACATGTAAGTAGATGGTGGAAATTTATAATACATTTGAATTTTTGTTTTTATGTATATCATACTTATTTAATTTTTAGTCTTCCTGCATAATCCATTATCATGAAGGTATATCATGGTAACTGATTATATGTGAAATATTATTTTATTTCAATACAGTTGGCCGAGAGTGGGATGCAATACATTTATTCATTGCAAACAATATTGATTGGATGAAGGTATGGATTGAATGATGTATACAATCTAATAATGGTAGGTTATCATGGTTTGGTGTGGCTACATTGGTCAAAGAAGTTGAACGTAAAGGAGATACCAATCTTACAAATAGGGAAATTGATTTAGCATATGGTTTAAAAGATACACATGAAAACATATTGACCCATACTATTTAGTATTTTTTAATATTATATTGTTGTATATGGCATGTTTCTTTTTCTTATAAATTTGCATAATTTCCAAGTATAAATATGTTTATCAATTGACAATGCATTTTTTACATGTATGGCATATTTTAATTGAAACACCACAAGGCGATGTGGTGCAATGGTTGCAAATTTCACATCAAAAAGTTGGATGAAAAGATGAAAACTTCTGATAGTGGGATAACTACAGTATTTCAGGTTACCAATGTTTCCTCTAGAAGTGGAAGATGTTGAGAAGTCTGTGAAAATCAATACTATGGGTTTTTGGTATCATAACAATAAACTCTATAGTAATAGACAATAAAGGGATATGCTCGTTTTTCCATAAACAATATAGCAATATAGAAAGTCATCTGGGCCATGAAATAAAGTGATGTGCTCATTTTTCCATAGACAATATAGCAATATTGTCACCCAACCGTAGGCACAAAGGCCACCCCCGAGCACCTTAACCTTGACAGATAGAATAATTCCAGTAGCAGACCAATAGCCAACCAAGGCTAGCTCACCTTTCTCCAAGGGTAGCGCACCAAGAAAGAATAACCAGAAACCAAGCAGAAAGTCCAAACCATAACCAACAGAAATTCCAAACCATAACCAAGAGAAATTCCAACCAAAACCAAAAATTCCAGTTGCAACAACTACAACTACACTCCCTCTCCAAACTTGTGCACCACTAGTACTTATGCAGTTGTGAGAGTGAGAGTGACAAATGGGATCTAACACCCTCTATTTATACTACTCTATCTCACTTGACTGGGCTAACTTCTCTTTTTGGAGGCTAATAACTCAATATTAAATAATCTCTTGAGCCGACTTGTCTCCTAGGGTTATTATCCAACGTTTTAGGGTTTCTCTTGCCTCCCGAAATATTCTAGTCTTGTCAAATTTTACATGTGGAGGTTAATACCTCTCACAGCTACCATAAAATCAACACTCCCTCCTGGCTAGGGAGGTATTAAAGGTAATGGTATTGAGAAAACATAGACCATTCAACTGGTAACATCATCATAGCCACACATGATATCTCATGATCAAGCAAATAAACTCATGAGAAACATCATCACTCTCAGTATCATATGATAGTGTCAACTACATCATCTCTTGAAGCCATACTCCATCTGAGTAATCAGGCATGATGCTCAATAAGTCACTCACTCCACAGAGTGATGCAAGAACTATTCTTCTAATCTGGACATATGTTCTAGAAGAATAATTGTTCAAACAGATATTGGAATCCATGCCATGGGCTACAAGGACTATTCTTCTAATCCAGACATATGTCCTAGAGGAATGAATGTCCTGGACCATTTTCCCTTCGACAACTACTGTGAACTCAGGGAAAATGTTTGTCTTGTACCAATCTCTCCACTTTGGTCACTACTATGAACTCAAAGAGATGGACCATTCTTCTAATCCAGACATACGTCCTAGAATAATAGTTGTCCATGGTACCTCAACAATATGTCAAGCTAGACCATTCTCCATAGGGAGAATGTCTATCCACCAATAATCAGTCCTCCTTGGACCATTCTCCGTCTGGAGAATGTTTGTCCATCAGCACAATGACTATCCATCTAGTTGGAAATCATCTCCAACACTAGTGGTTTTCTCCATGGAAACCAAAACAATGACATTCAATAAAACACAACTGTTTCTATCCATAGTAGTACACAACTACTATCTAGTGGTACACAACCACACCTAGTAGCACACAACTTTCGACTAGTGACATGTAGTCGCAACTAGTGGATCACATCCACCACAATAGCATACAACTACTGTCCAGAGACATAGAGTCTCCACAACAATCATATCATCTGATATCAACCTGCATAACAATAGCATGATACAAACTGAGTCATCTGGGCCATTCTTCTCTGTTAGAAAAAGAGGTGTGCTCATTTCACCATAGACAATATAGAAATATTGTCACCCAAACATAGGTCAAAGCCACCCCCGAGAACCTTAACCTTGACAGATTGAATAATTCTGGAAGAAAACCCTAGAACCAATAGCCAATCATGTAGCATACCTCTCTCCAGAGCTAGTGCACAAGGAAAAAGTCCAATCCATAACCAAGAGAAAGTCCAAGTCTAAAACCAAAAATACAAGTTGCAGTAGCTTCAACTGAAACTACTCTCCAAACTTGTGCACTTACTAAATTTCAAAAGTTGTGAGTTGTGTGTGTCTAAATGAGCTCTATCATCCTGTATTTATACTTCTCTTTCTTAGATGTTTGGGCCGACTTCTCTTTCTGGAGGCTAGAAACTTAATGTTAATTATTCTCTTTAGCCAACTTGTCTTCTAGGGTTATGTCCAAGGCTTTTAGGGTTTCTCTTGCTTCCCGGAATATTACAGTCTTGTCAAGGTTCATACTTAGAGGTTAATGCCTCTCGCAGCTACCAAAATATCAACACTCCCTCCTAGATAGGGAGGTATTAAAGGAAATGATCTTGAGAAGAAAAAGACCATTCAACCGATATCATCATCATAGCCACACAGGATATCTCATGATCATATCATGAGCACCATCATCACTATTAGTATCATCTAATAGCATCAACTGCATCATCTCTAGAATCCATACTCCATCTGAGTAATCATGAATGATGTTGAATAAGTCACTTACTTCACAAAGTGATATAAGAACCATTCTTCTAATCTGGACATATGTCCTAGAAGAATAAATGTTCCAACAGATGTTGGAAGCCACTCCATGGGATATAAGGACTATTATTCTAATCCAGACATATGTCCTAGAAGAATAAATGTCCTGGACCATTTTCTGCCTGGAGAATGTCTGTCCACCAACACACTGACTATCCATCTAGCTGGTAATCATTTCCAACACTACTGATAGTCTTCATGGCAATCAGAACAATGTCATTCAATAGAACACAATTGTGTATATCCATAGTAGTACACAACTACTATATAGTGGTACACAACCACACCAAGTAACACATGGATACTCAATCAGTGACACATAGTCACAACCAGTGGAACACATCCACCACAGTAGTATACATCTATTGTCTAGAGACATACATTCTCTACACAAATCATATCATCTGAAATCAACTTGCATAAAACAATATCATGATATAAAATGAGTCACCTGGGCCATTATTCCACTCATATATGTGATGCCTGGAAGAGAATCTTCCCTCAGAAGGTAAAACATCAGTTATGGGCTATCTGGACTATTATTATTAAGCATAGAAGAATAATTGTCCTTGATTTCTGAGCCTGAACCGCTCACCTAACTGGGCCATTCCTCTGTCACTAATCATAGTGCAACTTGGAGAGAATGAGCCTGGCCTAGGGAATTCATGTCCCTGATTGCTGAACTTGAACCATTCACCTAACTGGGCCATTCCTATGGCACTAATGATAGTGCAACCTGGAGAGAATGAGTATTCCCTAGGGAATGACTGTCTAGACCATTTCTTAATGGAAATGACTGTCCTGCACCAACCTCCAAAATGGACCATTCTTCGAAATTGCTCACAACTGTGAACTTCAAAACAATGAATGCTCGACAAGGCAAACCATTCTACTTGGTCACTACTCAGAGTGACTGCCAAGAAGAATGAATGTCCTAGACCATTTACCCACACTGGCCATAAGGGGAATCAATGTCTATAGTACATCAACAATATATCGAACCATTTTCATTACGAAAATGACTGTCCGATTTGGACCATTTTCCAAACTGGAAAATGCCTATCCGTTAGAAATCTCAAACCACTTTCCGAACTGGAAATAAACTTCTCATCATGGACCATTTTTCGAATTGAAAAATGACTATCCATAAATCAATAACATATCAGTGCTCCCTCCCAACCTGTGAGTAATATCTTCCTTTTTCAATAAGGAAGTTGTCTCCACGAGCCCCATCTTGTTTCTTAAGTATGAAAACTTTTCATCTTGGACAAAGGATTTACCAAAATATCTGGTATCTTCTCATCATTGGAGATGTACTGGAGAACAACTTCTCTCTTCTAGACTTTATCATGGAGAATATAATTCTTGATCTCAATGTACTTCGGTCTGTCATGGAACACTGGTTTTATCTAAAGGATTCACATAGCTCTGATCATTACAATATATCATGGTTGAATTCAGTACTTCTGTTTCATGCTAGCTCATGAGATCGTGGCAAAGATGAAACTGAAACATATCCAAGTAGCACTTCTTCCGTCATCATGAGAGTTTGTCATGGATTAGTAATCCATCATCCCGGACTTATGAGTAACCATTTTGATATGATATTTCTTTCATAGAAGTTTTTCACCACACTTTTGTTTTATATAAGATACTTTTCATCAATTTATTTCAATCCATACAAGGTCTTCTTATATCTTCATACATGGGTTTCTTTCTGGTATAACCTTCTTTCTCAGTTTTCTTTATTTGGGAAGAATAGTCTTTTATATGTAAATTCCTATCCATGGATACTACAGGAGGTATATCTGGTTCACCGGAACGAGCTACCATCAAAGTCTCCTATACATGCATATGACAAACATGGTTTTGCGATTGTCTCCTATCAATGTAAGGAAATGCATGTTGAATGTCAAAGTATATATGATTGAAAATTTGTATTTCTTAAACTCTGATAACTTCAACTAATGATAATGTTATTCTAAACTGAATTTCTTAACGGAAATAAATAGCTTCAAAATTAATTGATGATTGATGTTAACTTAAGTAGAAAGGCATTGATAATCTATTTTAACTTAAGTAGAACAACATTGATAATCAATGTTATATTTCTATAGTATTCTCTTGTTAAGAAGACCAACAATGTATTCCAAGCTGATAGCAACTTTGGCAAGAAGAGGCAATACCCTAATTGCATTTCAATTGATAGTGCAATTGGGTTTATAATCGAAAGCACATACATGGTTGAGGCTTTAAGTTTTAGCATGAATTGCAGTCACATTTACCAATAGAAAGGAAAGTTTACTTGCCACTTAGATGGGAAAACCTCCAACATAGTATATCTCTATTACAATAATTTCAAGACAATACTTTCTCATTCCTTCTACTCCTATCTATACTAGTTCTATCTTCAGACGCAAGAGAACACAAATATGCTTCCAAACACTAGTTGAAAACTTTAGTTTTTCCATCGGTCTAGGGATGATGGGTGGTGTTGATATGTAATTGGGTTCCCTAGAGCATGAACAATTCTTGCACAAAATTGCTAGTGAAAATTGGATAATGATCGGAGACAATAGAGTGAGGCATGCCATGGAGTTTGAATAATTTATCCATAAAAATTTGAGCCAATGTGGATGCGTTGATGGGGTGTACTCAAAGAGTACATAAATGAACATATTTGGAAATATGATCTACTACCACCATGATGACTGATTTATTGCTCGATTTAGGTAAGTCGACTATGAAATCCATAGAAATATCCATCCAAATAGTAGGTGGAATTGGGAGTGATTGGAGTGTGCTTGGAGCTTTGATGGTTTTACCCTTGTTGTGTTGACAGGTATCACATTCAACCACAAAGGTGCGGATGTACTATTTCATACCTTCCCCAAAAAAGGAATGTTTGACTTGTTCATGGGTTTTGGTAAATCATGAATGCCATGCTGTAGGTGAAGCATGGAATTCAAAGAGCATCATTGATTTAAGGTTTGATTGTTTTCTTCAATACAAGAGACCTTTAAAGTGAATCTCGTCATTGTGCCAAGAGTAATCTCGAGAGGATTGAGAATCTTGCTGCAATATTTGGATCAGGCTAGAAAGTTTGGGGTATTGTAACCATTCCCAATGAATGAATTTAAGCTAATTTTCAACATTGAATGAGATGGATTAAAAGAGGGACCCTTCGTCATATTTCCTTGAAAGAGGATAAAAAATCACATTTTCTTTTCCCTTATGGTAGATGATCTCATAATCATATCCAAATAGATTGGTCACCCAATTTTGTTTCTCTATGAATGCAATTCTTTGTTTTAGAAAATACTTGAGGCTATGATCATCAATTTTAATTTGGAAGTGTTTCCCCAAACCTACGAAACCATGCAAGTTTTTAAGAGTTTTATGGTGAGACCAATTATTCATAGCTTCAATTTTCTTCTAAGTTCCACCCATATACCATCCTTGTTGAAAATATGACCTAGGTACTCAACTTTAGAGGCTCCAAAAGCACATTTAGACCATTTGAGAAAAATTTTGTGCTTAGACAATGGATGGAGAACTTGATCCACATGAGAGATATGGGCTTGCCAAGTTTTACTATAGATGAGAATTCAAAGAAAACTAAGAAAAAATGATGAAGGAAGGGACATAATACATGATTCACAAGACTTTGAAAAGTGGAGGGGGAATTACATAGGTCAAAGGGAATGACCAAGAACTCATAGTGACCCTCATGAGTTCTAAAGGTAGTCTTGGGAATTTATTCATATTTCATACATATCTGGTAGTAGCCAGAATGAAGATCATGTTTAGTAAAGTATTGAACAACACTCAACTCATTCAAAAGGTCATTAATGATAGGAATGGGAAATGTGTCTTTGATTGTGAGTTTGTTGAGGGAATGAATATGAGGAAACATGTGCCAAGTGTCTTCTTTCTTGAGTAGCATGACTACCGAAGAAGAATAAGGGATGGTACTAGGACATATAAAACATTCGTCTAGCAATTCTTTAACAATTTTCTAAATTTCATTTTTTTGGGAAAAGGGATGATGATAAGGGAGAACATTGGGAGGAAGAATTCTTGGCACTAGATGAATCGAATGATAATGATGTTGCATGAAGGGGTAATTCCATGGGGAGTGTTAAAAATAGCTTGGTGTTAGGAGGGTATATATTGGAGGTATCGGTGCACAAAGGGTGTCTAAACAACTTTAATGGATTAAAGAGTTGGGAAATAATGACATAATGACCCTTTTAAGTAGATTTTCCATTTTATGGAAACTATTGATCTCAAGTGAGTTGGATGTGATGCCTTGAACTTATATTGTTGTCCCTCCTATTGGAACTACATGGTTAGGTCCTTAAAATATTAAGAGGATGGGGTCGAGACTACATAACCATTCAACTCTAAGCATAATGTCACAACTTCCCATGTTGATAGAAAACATGTGAGATTTTAGGTGATACTGACCAATTTGTAGGAACACATTTTCATGATACCTTCCACATTTCATGGAACCACCATTAGAAACTTGTTGATTGCACGGATATAACATTTTATTTATTGGGAAATGTGGTGATAAATACAATTATTGGTGTTTCCAGTGTCGACTAGGATGATGACTTTCCTATGCTTAATGTAGAAAATTAACTTGAGGGTTTCGGGAGCAAAGAAACAAGTGAGGCCTTGCAGTGAAATTAGTGGTTCAACTTTTGGTGGATCAGAGGGAAGAGTAAGATTGTCTACTTGGGGTAGCTCTTCCACAGGGGAAATAATAGCCTCCTCGTGAAACAGATCCTTAGAAATGGCCATAAAAATATTTTATTCCTTACACTTATGCCCTAAAAATATTTGTCATCACAATTATAACTAAAACCCTTGAGTTGCATTCAACCATTTATGCCCTGGATAATTTTGTTCTTGAGAGGAGTGGCAGGAGGGGCATGATTTGTGGGTTGAGTGCGAGGAATAAATGAGGTTTTTTTTGTTTTGGGTTGAGACAATCTGTTGTGCTTTCTTGGATCTTTTAGTAGATTTCAACCAAGTATGAGGGAAATCCATTAGAACTTGGGTATGTATTTCATCCTTTAGGCCACTGATAAAACATTCCCTCAAGAAAGCATCTGACATTCTTTCCATTATGAAAGTCAGGTGATCAAGGGAGATTATAAAGTCTTCCCCTGTGCCAGACTATTTCAATTTTGTCAAATGGACCAAATGGTGGGTGTTGATGTTAAAGAATTCATAAATATTTGCAACAAACTATGACCAAGCAACATTCCCTTAACATGCATTTTTACACCATTTCCAACATTACCCACATTTGGAATCCAGATATAGGACACCATAACGAAGTATGGCCAACTCATCAGTAATTCCATTCAAGGAGAAATGATGTCCCATTTGAGTTACCCATCTCGTGGGATCCAAGTGTTATCGGACTAATCGGTAGGTGCAGACACTAACTGATCTCCCTAGATCCACCTATATCTAGAACAAAACACACCAAAACATGACTCTTTCCTTAAGTTTTAGATATTGAATTTATTAACTAAAGAGGGATGGGTGACATACCGTTTAAATGTCGCTTCCTCTCGCCATCGCCATCCTAGCTCCGTTCCAATGCTCATACAATGATGATCCTGCAAAAGAACGCAACCAACCAAAG
>JZKD02S0317056.1:133412-143771 GCA_000966675.3 Picea glauca | reverse complement strand
TATCAATATAATATATGCTGGTTTTCCCGGTTTGGGTTTCCAGGTGAAAAATCTTTGTGTAATGTTTGTATTTGCCATTGTATCTTTTCTGTTCTTTTCTGAATTTCAGTTTGCAGTAGATATTGTACAAGGTTAGAATTCACATATAGTAGCCAAGCGACTGATTGAATGATATAGAGTTGGTTTTAGGAGACCTAGGGGAATCCTAATACACTTGATGCTACATGGGAGTAATGATCGTGCAGAGATTATGTCTGATGCGATACTACTCGAAGGGGTACCAATAGGGGTTACAATGGTTTCCAAGAAGGTGGAACATTTATTTTGAGTAACTCATGAAGCCGTTTGTATTTCCTATGTGTAGTCTTCCCTAGCCACAATTTTACCCACTGAACAACAAATCTTTGTGCTTTAAATACGTTGGTCGTACATGTCTCTACCCTGAAAAACATTTTCCCACAAGTTTTGTAGAGGAAAGTGCTCTGATACAACTTGTAAGGTACCAGATGTATTTTATAAAGAAGAAACATAAATATTATGATAAATACTAGCGAAACAACAAAATAGAGAGAACAATAACACCAACAATGATACCTTTATTGATACAAAGCCAAGTTCAATTTCTTCTTTGAGGGGGAAACCTCCAACAAAGTAGAGCTCTATTACAATAATTTTGAAGACAATACATTATCATGGCTTCATCTTCTATTTATACTAATTTGATCTTCCAAAGAACATTCTAGAGGAAGATCCTTCTAGAATCAAAAGATTCTATTAAGTCTTCTTACATTAGACTTGTTCACATTATTATATAGGCCATATTTACTAATGTCATCCTTTGCTACATGGAAAATATATTATATATATATGTGTGTGTGTGTGTGAGTGTGATGGGTTAGGGAGGTTATCTCCCTACCACATCACCATTAAAAATCTCATCGAGGCTTCCATGGTGAAGCCTCTCATAAACAAACACACATTCCCCATTATACCATGTATGGAAGATGATTATTTTTCACATGTGAGAATGATGTAAATAATATACTATATCCACTTTCATAAAAAAATCCTTGTATGACTACAATCAAACAAAACAATTACAATGCAATCAAGCAAACTCAAACGTATATAATCCATGTTACCCCTTAACATGTAGGGGTAAGAGAAGGATATTTTTTTTCACTTGTGATTATAATCACAAATCAACATATGAGGCAAAAGTGTGACCATTATTATATTAATTTATTTTATTGGGCCATGCTTATATGATCTTAGTAAATTTTTTGACTTGGTGGTATCTCTAGACCCTTTATGGTCAGTCATGGCTCATCCTGTTAGTTCCCATTTTCAATATAGTCCTTTCTCTTATGGATTTGTTTGACCACCCCTTGGTGGCATTAACATGGCACCATGTTGGTAATTTATGGCCTAGGTATGTATGCAAGGGTCTTGAGATGGATCTAGTAGGACAAATGGTCTAGGGAAACCTCCAGTCTCACCCACTCCTTTCTATGTAAAAGTGTTGCTCATGTTGTAAAGGTTGTCAAACCTATAGAATATTAATAATTATGTCATCACTAATCATGGACCCCACATCTTATGTATTTACTGCACTTTGGCCTTGGACTCTTAGAGATGACTCTACAACTACTCATGTAGTTTCACATTTCTTGAGACAATTTCATAGTTATCAAGATAGTACATGTATATTCAGGCATTGGTCACATCATCTGAGGAACTTTTGGGCTAATTTTGTACGCATGTGCATCCTCTTGACATTCCACATTGAAGATATTTGAATTCCCTTCTGTTTCATCACTTTTTGAATTGATTTTAACTTATTATGAGGGTTGACCTCCACATGTGGGCGTACCTTATAGTCATTTGAGAACTTGTGGGTTTCTTTTGGCTTTGAGAGGATCATTTCATTATTTTTTGAAGTTACCTACATGATACGAGGATGTATTATTACCTTGGAGACCTCTCATTTAGATGTTGGAGCTTGATTGGATGAGGCATCCTCTCTTTTGGACATTATATACCTCACATGTGTGGACATCTTGTACACTTTTGAGATTATTTTGATAGGAAAACCCTCCATTGTTGTTGGATTCACATGTTTGAGGTATCTATTGAGAATTTTGAGGACATCTTCTATTATTTTTATGAGGTCGATCTCCCTAGATGAGGGAATACATATTTTGAGGGAGGCCAACTTTAGGATCAATTATCTTTTGAAAAAATGCCCAGATTTCCACCAAATCAATGCCACTAGATGCAAAATGGCTAGGATATTTCATAAATGTGGTAATAATAGAAAATTAGGAAAAAATTGGCACACGTATGGTTCTTTTAAAACATGTCGCATGAATATTGTCACCGAATTTTTGACCACCCATTTACACATTTGGAGGAGTTGATTAAGGACTTAGAGGAGGTTGTTCCTCCTTTTAACAGGATCATTCCACTTGTTATGGGATACGTTGAACATTGGATACCATTTCATGCCTTGAATTGACTTTGTTGAGGATTGTTTGACTCATTACTCATGTATCACAAACATAATTGTGTAGGTGGCATAACCACCTTATATTTTACTCACTTTTAACCACATCTTCATGGTTTGTTGAGGAGATAATGGTATTTTATGTTTTTATAGGCTAGATCTACGATATTCTTATTTTTATATTGAAAGAGTTGTTGTATCCCTTCTCTATTAAAATGGGATAACCTCTCATTTTAATTCAATTGCTAGAACTTGCGAAGAAAAATCTTTGTCTACATTATCAATTATGCTATGGATGGATAGCTAGAACACTCTCTTGAAATTATGTATTGTTGACACTTTGCAAATTGATGGATTCTCTTGGATCAATGGTTTTGGTGAATTGATTTTACGAGTAAGTGGTCTCTTTGAAACTTTGTGGATTTTATTTGTGAATTATTGCATGTGTGCTTGTGCTTCTCCAATGTTAGTGGTGCACCCCCTTTTCTCTCTTATTGATAGGTCCCTTATTGAAGCCACTATAGGATTCCTAGTGGATAATATTCCCCTTGAATCATACTGGAGCTTGTAAGAGACTAGGAGGATTCGGTAGGGTTTGTAGTGGACAACCCTAAATATCACCCTAGGTTCACTTATAGTTTTTCAAGAGGAGCCTTAGTTGACCCCATATACCCAAATAAAATCAAGTAGGCACCAATCTATTCTTGTCTAGTTAATCATAAAATAAAAAACCCAAAATTTTACTTTTGTTTTAGGGTAAATCTAATTTTTTGTATCTTGCATATAAATTTCCAACCATAGAAACCCTAGACGTCTTAACTATTTTTGATGTGTTTGACTTGGAAAATAATCTAACTTGTAAAATTTACTTTGTTGGTTTATATTTCTACATTGTTATAGTAAAATGACTTGGTTCTATTGGTTTTTATGTACCTAAAAAAAATTATATTAAACAAGCTCCATTAATTCTAGGTTTACGTGTTTTATCCCTAGAACTCATTCATAAAAAATCTATTTAAGTGGCTAAAACATACAATTGTATATTACTTGTTCATTGCTGCAATTTATTCATCTTTCAAGCAAGTTTTGGAATAGTATTTAATATATTTTATATGGATTGTTTTGGGATTAAGTTTCATTGATAATCACTTGATAAAAACCCTTAATCAACCCTAAAAAGTGAATAACCTAAATCTAGAATTTACCTTGATTAACCACTCTAATTCACAGCTCACTCACATATCATAATAAATTGGCGGTAATTTGGGTAGTAACATAGGTGACCTTAGACTTGACTTGTCATGAATTTGGAATCCTAGGTTCTACCAAGGAAGCCTCACTTGTATTGGATTTTTCCTTCAATAAAAAGAGGGAAGTGGTTGTTTAGGTGACAATGGAAACACTTCCATGTTACACTCATCCTTGTACCTTTGTGATGGCTTTGTACTGGGGTTGAAATATTGTGTGATAACATTTTGGTGTTGTTGTTGAGGAGAAATGAGTAATTTCCCTTGGTTATTTGAAGTCTATACTTCAACCTTTTTTTATGAATAGAAACTAAATCTTTATCTAAGTTTTCTTAGTTGGTGACTCCATTGGAAGAACAAAGTCCTTTTTCTTTGCAAATTTTTGAAGACCTTGTTCTTGTAAGGTGAAACAAGAAACATTGTGAAGGCATTGGAGATTCACCTTGATGACTCCACATTTCACACATGGTTGGTGTGAGGTATCATATTATTTTCATATTTTATACAAAATTGCATATGTTTAAGTATGAAACCGTGGGAATTTAATGAATTGTATCCTAGTATCGATCTTGAGAAATTCTCGGGTACCCAAATAACTATTCTCCAAAGTGGTTAAAGAAAATTCCAATTTTTGATGGAGATGTTCCTTATGCTACTTAACATATCACATCATTCTTGAAGTCTGTTACAAAGCTCAATCTAATACATGAGGACGTATTGATAAAACTATTTGTATTTTCCTTGGAAGGATATCCAAAGAGTTGGATCAATAATCGTCATAGGCCCAAAAAAACAAACATTTTCTCTTGTATTTTTGTTTAAAGTAGTCCTAAAACATTGAGACATTTATTATGATGAAGAAAAGTATGAGGAGATTCTTGAAGATCTTATGGAAGCCTTACACGAGTATGAAGAAGTATCCTATGATCCTATAAAGAATCAATCACATCAAGAGTGCATTGATGAAGATATTTATCATGCTTCCATGGTGGAGCAAGTGCCACCTCAATACTCCATTGAATACGAAGCAAATGAATAACATATGGATAAACAAGACCAAGAGAAACCTCATGAGTCCACTGAAGATGATGAGTTTCATGAAGACCTAGATTGTGAGAACATCCAAGCTTATTGTTAATTTAATTTATTGACTTAATTGTTGAACATGTAATCATGAATTCGAGGGGTAAACTTAGATATTCCAACACTGTATTTGCATGGACTATCACAAGAATGACTGTCTAAACTATTCTAATCTATGGAAAAAGAACACCCTTCACACTTTAATCAATTGGAACTATTGTGAGACACTAGTTAATTTCAAATGAAGACTTTGTAATCTACAAAAATCCCATGCATTGGGTAGTAGAACAATGAAGTCGCTTTTTGGTCATAGGCTTACAATGTTTCACTTAATCTAATCCATAAGTGTTCCTATAGGAAAATCAAAAAGAAATTCTGGTCCCTACCTTCAATGACACTATGTCTAACTATGAATGCAAAAGATTGTCAAAATAACTATTTTTATTCACACTTAACCTAACAAGCATGGAGCTCACAGACTTAACAATAGAGAGTTTGATAAGCTCATGTTGCAAATATTTCAGTGAGGTTTACCCAATGTTCATTACAACAAAAAAAATCAATAATATCACTTCAACTCGAGTGAGGTCTAAGCTACTTGTAACCAAAGGAATTCAATTATAAAAATGACAAAGAAGGAATGTTGGTAACAAATATCAATCCATACACTCATACTGCATATAAACCTATGTTGACAAACTCAAACAACATCATATTAATTCTAGAATCTTCGAATGATACAGTTTTGTGTCTTAAGACCAAACCAAGTTAATTTGAATTATGATTTTAGAGGTAAGACATTTTCCATTCTCACAACTTAAACTATGTTTGTATTAATCCACATTGAAGCTCAATACATAACAATGTTGATTTGGATCTACAAGTTCAGATAATCTAACTGTTCGATCTATTGATTTCTCACTACCTCCAACTTACTTTGTACACTGTTTTAAGCAAGTATTTATACACATTTTATGTTTAGAATACACACAACTCGACCTTGAGTGGATCCTTGTTCTCATGCATTGGGCTCATCAAATTACATCATAAAATCATAACAATTAACTCAATTAAGATTGAAGGTGCCAAAATAACTTTGGAAAACTGTTGAGAGGATATTCTCATGACATAGAATGCATGAGAATATCTCCCATTCTTGTCCTCGATCGATTTTTGTTGTTGGCATGCTAAAATTTGAGAGAGTTGACTTGATCTTTGACTGCAACTTGGATCTTTCCTTTCTTCCTCTGGAATCAACACAAGGAACACAAGAGTATGTCGAGGCTGGTGTAGAGAGAACCCATATCTTGATTTTCCTTCTAGAATTTTGAAAATAAGACAAACTTCAACACAAGTTACAAGACCTCTATGCAAGTTACAAGACCTAGCGCAATCAACTGTCATTAGTAATAAGTCAAACTTTAATTCTCCTAATTCATAAAAAAATATGGTAAAACACGTAATAAACCACTATAATTACCTTCTGATCCTTGAATGACCATTTTAGACAAAATGTAATAAAAAGGGTGGTTATCATTGTGAAAAGAGTGGTTTTGAGTGGTCAAAAAGGGTCACTTAGCAGTGAAAATGGCATTAATTTGTAGGCCCAACACTTCTATATCTCCTCCACATAAAGCCAAGGGTTTGGTGAGCTGCACTCCTTTCCAAATTTTTGAGTTTTGTGATGCATCCTTTGATGATTTGGAAAAGGAAAAGATCATAGAAAGACCCTTGGGTTTGGTTAATCCCTCATTTGATGAAGAACATGATGGCAAAGAGATTGAAGGCATACATGAGCTTTTCCACATTAAAAGGCATAAATGAGATATAAATTGTTTTCATTTTGATAGAGATATTATTTATGATAAGGATGATGATGGTTCTAGAGTCAAGATTGCATAATTGTTTATTTTCAAACAATCTTTAGCAAGTGCATTTTCAGAAAATTGCATAATTAATTTTCAACAATGTTCTCTTATAGATAACTTAGAAACTTTTCAAATTGGAGAACATGTTGTTGATGATTACAATGAAAAATTTTATTTGGGTAATTTACAACTATGTTTGATGAAATACGATGATGTTTTACTTCATTCTATGGGGCATGTGTATGATAGTCAATATTCAAAACATTTCTAGCTACATTGTCTCATAGATAGGGTAGAAATTTTGTAGTCAAAAGGGTGTGATTTCAGTGGTGAAAATTAAGAAATTTTTCATCCACCTTTATGTTTGGATTTTAGGGAATATGCATGCATAAAATCAACATTAGAGTACCCTTTTGGGGCTATAATTCACACAGGCCAATACGTGTTTTTCGGTAGAAATGTTTAGCTAAGCCTTTCCTCGTCTTTTCTCAATTTGTCATTGAAATTCCAGCTCGGAAGTATGTATTTGGTGTTGAAATATATATAGGTAAAAAGTTTTTTCAATTGGTGTATTGTTTTAAGAATTTGTGGAAGCCACATATAGAGAGGCAACAGACCCTAGATTGGGCGTGAATTGTTTTCTCAAAATCTGAATTTACATCCTATGTTTTATCTACTTCTTTGTGGGGCTACCATGATATATTTTTTCATATTTCTTGGGAAGCCATCTCAAGAATTGAAGAGTGACATTGTACATGAAAGACAAGGAGGCCATTTGTTGAAGTATTTGGATCATCCTTATGAGATGCAAGGGTTGCAACATGAAGATATTTCTCGGAGTAAGGATGAACCATCACTATCATATGGCAGTCCCATTCAAAGGTGGATAGAGAGAGCTCATGGATGCACATCTTGGTATCATTTTTATAATCTTGTCCATTCCCATGAGTTGGATTTTGTATCTTGTCGTAAGGAAATGTCTGTACCAACACATGGTCCTTTTTTTCTTGGCATTTCCTTATTTTGGCTCATGGCTAAGAACAAGGGTAAAACTTTTATGAGATCCTAGGGTTGCTTTGTTGATTGTAGGATTATACCTAAAAATTTCTTTTCTTATGTCAAGTAGAGTAAAGCAGTAGTTTAGTTTATATTAAAGGAGTAGTTTAGTTGTGTGCTTTATTTCATGCATCTTTCTTATGTTTCCTTGCTTGTTTATCTTGTGTTCAATTATTTCTTAACTTCATGCATCCTTAGTAGAAAAGAAACATTT
Organism: Picea glauca; assembly: GCA_000966675.3. Lineage (NCBI taxonomy): Eukaryota > Viridiplantae > Streptophyta > Pinopsida > Pinales > Pinaceae > Picea > Picea glauca. The sequence continues at coordinate 135,797 of JZKD02S0317056.1, read as the reverse complement.
TTTTTTGCATTTCATTTAATTCTTCATAAACTAGGGTGATCAAGTCACCCTACCTCATTGTTAGTAATAATTTTATGGTGAGATATAGAATTATTTAGTGATTGACATGGAGTGTGAGTTTTGAAGTCCAAATATTTTTGAGGTTATCATGTGCTCTATGGTGAGCACATGTCTCCATGTTGAAGGAAGATGTTACTCGTGACATGTAGGGGTAACTAAACAATTTTTTTCCACTTGTGATTATAATCACAAATCATTAGATGAACCAAAAGTGTGACCATTTTTGTATTCGTGTATGGTATTATTCCATTCTTAGATGATATTTTAAAAGTGTTTGACCTAAGTGGTATCTATAGACCCTTTGTGGTTGGTCATGACCAGTCCTGTTAGTTCTCATTTTCAAGATGCATTTTATGACTACCCCTCGGTGGCATAATTTGGTACCATGTTGGTCATTTATGGCCTATCTAGGTATGTGAGGGTCTTGAGATGGATATATTAGGACAGACGATTTACATGGAAACCCTTTTAGGAGAAAACCATGAAAACATCTAATTATAATTATTTGTAGGCACTAACCTACCGTTACACATATTTTTAGGCACCAAACTAATGGAGACACCAATTCCCACTCATACAAATCTCAATAGGAACCAACCTACTCTTACAGATATTCATAGACACCAATATACTGGAGACCCCTATCCCCACCGCTAAGCACCAACTTAGCAATAGACACCAATCTCTTTTATATATTCGTAGCCATCAATCTATTGGAGACACCAATCCCCATTTTTAATCACCAACTTAGAAAGAGACACCAATATTTTACATATCTTCATAGACACCAATCCCCATTGCTAGGCACCAACTTAGCAAGAGATGCCAATCTTTGAGCTCCATCAAAATTCATCGAGTTTTCTTGTTATTTATGGATTCACCAAGTCTACTCACTGATTCTACCTTTACCAGGTCTATTGAGTGCTTCTTCCTTCACCATGTCTACTCAGTTCTTCTTCCTTCACAAGGTATGCTCACTACCTTTGCCTTTACTAGGTTTTATGAATATTTGAATTTCCAAATGGAAACTTTCTCAAATAATGTCATTTTGGGCCTCTTCCCAAGAACAAACTTGTACAACATGCCACATATCCAATTTTTCAAATCTGAATTTGATAATATAAGTTGAGGTACTTCTATATGTTTCCTCCATCTCTGCAAAATCTCAAAGTCTCAAACATTCCAAAAATTAATTTATAGAAAAAGTGCCAAGCTTACCTATTTGAAATTGATTTCATGAGCATTTAGGAACCCTAACTTCCACAGAGAATATATATGAAAGTATAGTGAACCATATTTTGATATTTTTACCACATGTAATCCGATATATCTCATTTCTATCTTCAAAATATCAAGGTTCAAAACATCACAAGTTATAGCAAACGTTCCAAGCTAACCTATTTGAAACTGATTTAAGGAGCATTCAAGAACGATAACTTCCACATAACATATATTTGAAAGTGTAGTGAAACAACATATGATATTTTTACCACCTATACACCAATATCTATCCTCTCTCTATACAAAATTTCAAGGTATAAAACATCCTATAACATAATTTATAGCAAAAGTGTCAAGCTCACCTATTTGAAACTCATTTAAGGAGCATTCAGGAACCCCAACTTCCATAGGACATATCTCTGAAAGTGTGGAGAACTATAATATGTGATTTTTACCACATGTACACCAAGATCTCTCCTTCATCTATGCAAAATAGAAAGGTAGGAAACATCCCAAAAAGGAATTTATAGTGAAAGTGCCAAGATCACATGTTTGAAATAATTTTAGGAGCATTTAGGAACCCTAACTTCCATAGGGAATATCTCTAAAAGTATAGCGAAATAACATCTAATATTTTTACCAAATGTACACCAAGATATCTCCTTTGTTTCTGAAAAATCACAAGGTCTGAAACATCCCCGAAAATAAGTAATAGTGAAAGTGCCTAGTTGTCCTATTTAAAGCTCATTTCAAGAGAATTCAAGAACCCTAAATTCCATAGGGAATATCTTTGAAAGTATAGTGAACCAGAATCTGATACTTTTACCACATGTACACCAATATCTCTCCTTTGTCACTAGAAAATATCAGGGTGTGAAACTTCCTAGAAAAAAAATATTCTTAAAATGCCAAGATGGCATGAAACTGATTTCACAATTCAATCTTTGCTAATCCATTTTTCACACACACTTACTTTCTCTTTTTATACTTTTTCATAATGATTCATAAAAGGACATGTACCTTAAATACATAATTAATTCCCAATACCATGGAAAAATACCCCAAACCCATGGGTTTGAAACCACCATTTCACTTTTTACTTTT
>JZKD02S0317056.1:88977-133378 GCA_000966675.3 Picea glauca | reverse complement strand
TATATATATATATATATATATATATATATATATATCACTCCTGGAAATGTTGTGTCTATTGTGATGTTGTAATATGACATTAATGACATCATTAATTTGATGACATCAATGGAAATAATTCCAATAGTTTTTTGGTGGGGTGAACTACATGGATTATTCATCAACTACCTATTAGTATTAACACTACTTGTACTAGATGTGGTACTCCCTCAATTTGATAGGATTGATCTATATACTAAATGAAACTACTTATTTTCAATCAAAACTATCACTTGAGACTATATGTTCCTCTTTAGTTATTAAATTCAATACGGGATACTGCCATGATATTCTTACTATAGATGAGTATATTGTTGCCACCTTCTTCAAAATTTACTCAGAATTTCTTGGTTTGAGTCCAAAAATCAATGCAGCACTAGTCCCGACTCATCAACATCCACACTTTCATTATTCTCTTCCATTTGAAGGGTAGTAATGCTAGCGTCTATAAATTGCATCTCTTCATACAACTCATGAACCGTCAGGGATGCTTCCACTTTTGCATTTGGCTGATCAATATAAAACTTAGATTGGCCTAACACTCCATGGACTCATCGCCCCTGAGGACCAATTTCTCTTTTGCATTGACAAGGGTCCATATCATCACATATCTTCATCCTTCTCTTCTATGTTTTGTCCATTTCAATATTTGGAAGATCAATCATTGGCTTATGAAAATGCATTCTTCTTCCAACCACTTTCTTTATTTTCTCATCCAATGTATATTCTCTTTGTTTTTCGGTTGATGTCCCCCCATTTATTGGAATCCTTACATTTTCTTCTTCAGTGTAGGTTAACTAGGGTTTACTCAAATAGAGGCATTTCATGATTAGTTACCCTCCCATCAACGACCTTGATTTTACTCTTAGTTGATGATGGAAAAAGTAGTGGTCATGCTCATTTTTGCAGAAAATATTCCCATTCTTCCTTTTTATTCTTCCAATTGGTGCTCAAAAAATTCTCCCACTCTTGTTTTTTCTTCTAGTCAGAATCCATCAAAGTTCTCAAGGGAGTTCTTTCTTCGATAATGTGACTAACACCCTTATCAATTAGGAACTTGTGCATTGTTGGTATAGTGAAATGAAAACTATTATCAAGGTCGTCATAGAATCAGGTTTTGATTTCATCAAGGGATATGTTTTATTCTACTTCTTGTTATTCATAGAAGTCTTTTGTGATTTATGTTTGACCCACTCTTAGTGATTTATTTGACCACTGTTGATTAGATTTGATATAGATTTGATATAAATTGTTTCTCTTTAGTGATATTATTCATATGTATCTAGTTCAATGTATTTCCTTATCTTCAATAATTTTCATGTGTTTTGGTGAAAAATTGCATCCTTGTTTGTGCAAGATTCAATTGATTCCTTCTCCTCTATTTTTTTAAATAGTTATCTAATTTTGTTTGCCACCACTCATGAATTTCCTTTAAACTCAACATGTATGGATGCTTGAAACTATTATACAATCTCAATTCATGTACTATAGACAACAAAAACAATGTTCTAGTCTAAAGGATTACACAAAGAATTAATAGTAGTTCACATATAAAACATAGTATAAAAAATCCACTGTGAACATTTTCTAAGAGCCCGATTTTGTGCATTATGATGATTCATTCATTTTAGTGCAATTTGTTTCCTTTAAAAATGAGACTATGATTTTAACAATAATGCCTTTAGCCTTTAACATTTTTGATGCAGGAGCATCCCTCACGTCAAGCGAGCCAACACAGAAGCGGAAGATAGTTGGAAGGCGTCCAACACAAATTTTGAAACACCTTGAAACTGTTGCGCTGACATTAATGTGATAATTTAATGAGGCGCACTTTTGTATTGTAATGGACCTTGAGCGGATAGCTCTCATCCTTAAGTAGATAGGAGGCATTTAATCTAGTTAATGAAAGTAGGTAGAATTGAATTCTTAGATTAGACAGTTTTAGAAAGGAGGGAAAACGGATATAGACACCCTCATTGTGCATTGTAACATTATTCAGGCATAGTGAAGTAGGAAGAGCACAGGAGAATAGCAGAGAGCTGTAGAAGAACATCCATGTATAGATCTTGAATTAATAGAGGAGTTGATTCAAATCCATGGTTTTGTGTCTTTTCTCTGTGTGTTGATGTTAAATGGTGTGCTTATGAGTGTTTTTCTTTCCTGTTATGCATTTGCTTTTATATGCTGTGTATATGATTTCCTGTCTGAAGTGAAGTTTGAGAGGATAATAGAATGAGTTTCAATTGTTTCTCTATTTGAGCTAGAGAATTCCTGCAAGGAGTGCAGTCGAATTTTCCGCAAGGAGTGCGTTGACGGAGGCTTAGGTAGTTTAACTATTGTTCTCATTCACCCCAAAAAGGTGCAGTTGGGCATAGGAGCCGTGCAAGGAGTGCACAGGCCAAGTGAAATTCAGGGTTGCGAACCTGAGCACCAGCTGACAGACTGCTGCTGTAGGAGTGCACAGAGTTGAAGGTTTTCCGCAAGGAGTGCGTGCAATAGATTTCTGAGGGACTTGAAGGTCGTGGGGAAAATCTCAGGAAGGATAGGCCTTCACATTCATTGAAGGACAACATAGAGGAGTCATGCCTCGAAGGTTGGTAAGAAGCGTCGCAGGTTTTCACGCAGGAGGAATGAGTTTATAAGAGGAGACACTTAGTCATTTCGCAGACCTCATCAGGAAGAATGGATGGACGAGATTCTCCGAGGAGATCTTGCGAATCACCGTGAGCTGTTAGATCTCGTGGAGGTGCAAGAGAGATACGACAGAGTGGTTCAGAAACTCAAAGCTCAGGAGGGGCAGAGCTGTCGATCCGAGCCACAAGAATCATTAGATCCACACGTAGGATCGTGTATCTGGGTTTCATGGGTCGAAGTCCCGTAAACGTGCATAAGGAATCACGATATTGCGATACGCGATATCCTGATAGATCTGTACCGTCCATTAGTTGGGACGCGTGTCATAAGGTCTGGCGAAGTTGGGGTTCTGTGTATCGGGAGTCTCGAGGACAAGATACTCCAGCAGTGTGGAATCGTGAAACGCGATATTCCGATGGTGAACGGATAGTAGGGCCACAGGAGTTTATAGAGGATAGGTGGCGCATCATATCGGAGTTCGAGGAAAGTAAAGTCCCGAAAACTTTGGCATTAGGATTCGTGATCCCGCGAAGTCTGAAATCCCGATAGAAGTGACAGGAAGTGGAAAAGTCAACTCGCACGGGTGTGTCAGACTGGTATCAGAGCCCAGAAAGACTCTTTGCTTTCTGTAGCAGGGAGAAGGAAATTCACCATGCCGTTGAGAAGAGATAGATAGTCAACCGATCCAGAGGATAGGTAGGTGCAGAGATGAAGGGGCAGGCAGATGGAAGATCCAGCCATAGAGAGACAAATGTGTGATCTCTGAGCCAGACTCGAAGACATGGAGACAACGCAAAGATGCACAGCTAGTGCAGGGGATCTGAGTGATTCCGACAATGAAGTCGAGGCTGAACATGGGGAAGAAGTTGCAGCTAAGGATGCAGCCAATGAACACCTAATTAAAGCTATTTCATGGATGGGTGCAAAGGCAAAGATGGACATTCCAGTTTATGAAGGAAATCTGGATGCAGAAGAGCTTCTAGACTGGATTAGGGCTCTTGACACATACTTCAACTATGAAGATGTCGAAGAAGACAAAAAGGTCAAGCATGATGTCACGAGACTGAAAGGACATGCAACATTGTGGTGGGATGAGCTACAAGCAGATAGACGCTGCAAGGGCAAGCAGGAAATTAAAAGTTGGGATCGAATGATTGCAAAGATGAAGGCAAAGTTCATCCCTAGAGATTATCAAATCACTCTGTTCAGGAGGATGCAGAACCTGAGACAGAAGCTGATGACAGTGAAAGAATACACGGAGGAATTCTATCGACTGAACATCAGGCAGGTCATTGGGAGAGCGATGATGAGAAAGTTGCCAGGTATATGAATGGCCTAAGATATGATATCCAGGATGAGATGAGAATGGTAACCATCCGAACGGTGGAGGATGCTTATCAAATGGCTTTGAAAGCTAAAGATAAGTTGAGCCGTAAGCAAGGTCAGCGAGGCCGAGGCAGGAGTCAGCCCAAAGGAAAATCGGTTGCCCAAGATAAATACCAGAAGCCCAAGGACGACTGGGAAAAGCCTCAGACTAGAACCAAGAGGGGTGGAAGTTCACAGCGAGGCCAACATGCTAAACCGAGAGAACAAAATATAGAGCAGAGAGGAGGATATGATGATAATAACATGTTTCCTCGTACTAGAGGTAGAGGAAGAGGAAGAGGTGGAGTAATCACATGCTTCACATGTGGAAAGAATGGGCACAAGTCATTCGAGTGTCCATAGAAAAATAAGGACAGTGGAGAGGCTCACATCGCCGAGGCACAGAGGCGTGATGTTGAGGCAGAAGACGCTGAAGGCGGAAGGTCACTGATGATGCGTAAAGTTCTCTTAACACCCGAGAAGGAGGTGGAGGACTCAGCCCAAAGGACTAGACTTTTCAGAACTGCTTGCAAAACCAAGGATAGGGTATGCAAGGTTATCGTGGACAGCGGTAGCTCAGATAATCTCGTTTCAACTGATATGGTAGAGAAGCTGGAGCTGGAGACGACTGATCACCCAAGTCCATACAAAGTTTCATGGCTACAGAAAGGACACCAGGTAAATGTCACTAAACAATGTTTAGTTTAATTCAAAGTAGGAGGGTATAATGATAAGATCTTATGTGATGTCATTCCTATGGATGTATGTCATCTATTGCTGGGTAGACCATGAAAATATGACAGAAATGTGATTCATGACGGGAAGATGAATACATACATCCTAGAGAAGAATGGGAGGACACACATGTTGCTTCCGATAAAAGATAAGGAGGTAAAACCATAAGGAAAAAGTACAGTACTTCTCATGAGTGGGAAGGAACTTCTTACAGAGGTGAAGAAGAAAGAAGATCCACAATTCTTTGTGGTCAGGAAACCGAGGATTGTTCTGACTAGCACAAGAGTGGATGATCTACCAGAGGAAATTCAGGAACTACTGGAAGAGTTCGCTGACATCGTGGTGGACGAATTACCTTGTTCGTTGCCACCGATGAGGAGTGTGAGTCATCATATAGACCTCATACCAGGAGCTAGTTTTCCGAATAAATCCGCATACAGGTTGACGCCGTAAGAAAATGAAGAGGTCAAGAAGCAGGTCCAGGAGTTGCTAGACAAAGGATTGGTCAGGGAAAGCTTGAGTCCATGTGCTGTTCTGATAGTACTCAGTCCGAAGAAAGATGGAGGTTGGAGGATGTGTACCGACTCAAGATCCATCAACAAGATAACCATCAGGTACAGGTTTCCATTGCCAAGGATGGATGACTTAATGGATTGCCTAAGTGGAGCAAGTTGTTTTTCAAAGGTTGATTTGAAAAGCGGATATAACCAAATTTGCATGAGAGAAGGTGATGAATGAAAAACAACGTTCAAGACAAACGAAGGTTTTCATGAATGGCTTGTTATGCCGTTTGGCTTAACAAATGTGCCAAGTACTTTCATGAGGTTAATGAATGAAGTCCTGAGGGAATTCATCGAAAAATTTGTCATCGTATATCTGGATGATATACTGATTTTCAGTAAGACAAAAGAAGAACATCTGAAGCATTTAGCTACAGTAATGAAGAAGCTACAATAGGAGAGGCTGTTGATAAACATGAAGAAATCCTCGTTTATGAAGACATAACTCATTTACTTAGGGTTTGTTATTTCGGCGAATGAGTTGAAGATGGATCCAGATAAGGTGGAAGTGATCAATAATTGACCATCACCGAGAAATGTATTCGAGGTGAGAATTTTTCATGGACTAGCTAGTTTCTACCGGAAGTTCATTAGGAATTTCAGTGGGATTAGCGTAGCGATGATGGACACAGTGAAGAAAAGACATAAATATTTTCACTGGACAACAGAGGCTGAGAAGAGCTTCAATCTGTTGAAGCAGAAGATCACGGAACAACCAGTTTTGGTGTTGCCGGATTTCCAAAAGACGTTTCAAGTGAAATGTGATGCAAGCAGGTTTTCCATAGGAGTGGTCTTGAGTCAGCAAGACAGACCGATTGCATATTTCAGTGAGAAGCTGAATGAGGCAAAGGTGAAATAATCCACATACGACAAAGAATTTTATGCCATCATCCAGGCACTGAAGAAGTGGAGGAATTACTTGATCCCAAAAGAATTTGTTTTATATAGTGATAACCACACATTACAGTTTGTGACTCAACAGGAGAAGTTGAATCAGAGACATGTAAAATGGGTAGAGTATATGCAGAGTTTCACTTTTGTAATTAAGCATATTTCGGGTACTGCTAACAAAGTGGTTGATGCTTTGAGCAGGAAGTGTTTATTGTTGCAGGAGTTCAAAGTCAAAACGCTGGGTTTTGATGATCTCAGGGACATGTATGCAGACGATCAAGATTTTAAAGAAGCATATGAAGCAGCTGAGAATCCAATTCTCAGAGATAGAAGCCCTTGGACAGACTATATGATCCAAGAAGGATTATTGTTCAGAGGCAATCAATTGTGTATTCCAAATTGCTCCATGAGGGAGAATCTGCTAAAGGAGAAACACAACGGAGGCTTGGCAGGGCATTTTGGTCATGATAATACATTCGTGAAGCTGAGCGAGTCATACTTTTGGCCAGGGATGCGGTCAGAGGTCAAGCAGTTTGTAGACAGATGCAGAATTTGCCAGCATTCAAAGGGAAGAAAGCAGAATACAGGATTCTATCAACCATTTCCCGTACTTGAGAGGCCATGGGATGAAATCATTATGGATTTCGTATTGGGATTGCCAAGGACGCAAAGAGGATTTGATTCATTCTTTGTGGTAGTGGATAGGTTTTCCAAGATGGCACATTTTATCCCATGCCAGAAAACCAGTGATGCGACTCACATCGCAAATCTGTTTTTCAAAGAGGTCGTTCGACTTCACGGCTTACCCAGAAGTATAGTTTCGGACAGAGATACAAAGTTCGTGGGACATTTATGGAGGACATTATGAAAAAAGATGGGGACTAAATTGTTGTTTAGTTCAGCTTATCATCCTCAGACGGATGGGCAGACAGAAGTGGTGAACAAAAGTCTGGGAGACTTGCTGAGAAGCTTGGTGACAGAGCACCACAGCCAGTGCGATAGTATATTTCCACATGCAGAGTTTGCATATAATGACTCAGTGAACATGAGCACAGGCCAAAGTCCATTTCAGATAGTGTATGGCATGCAGCCGAGAGGAGTTTCTGAATTAAGGGATTCGGAATAGACTGCGACTAGGAGCGCGAATGACGAAGAGTTTGCGGAGGTGATGAGAGAACTTCACGGCCAGGTGAAGCAGCGACTGCTAGATTCAAGTCACAAATATAAGCACAGAGCCGACCAACGGAAGAGACAACTTCAGGTCGAGGTTGGTGAATTAGTTCTGGCACACTTGAGAAGAGAAAGGTTCCCGAGGGGAACGTACAATAAACTGAAAATGAAGAAAATCAGACCCTGCAAGGTCTTGAAGAAGTTTGGGGAAAATGCTTATGAGATCGAGTTATCGGATGGGATCGGAATATCTCCGATATTCAATGTCGCAAATTTATACCCATACAGGGTTGGAGAAGCAGAGACTGGAACTGAGCAGCCAGTGATCCAGTGGATGAAGAAGATGCCGATAGCAGAGAAGTCACAGATGGAATGTATACTGGACAAGAGGATCAGTAAGAAGACCAGAAGGAAAGAATACTATGAGTATCTGGTCAAATGGAAGGGCCATCCAGTGGAAGATGCCAGCTGGGAGAATGAAACAGAAATACAGAAGCATGGATATACCGTGCAGGAGCTCATGGATAGGAGCCCATGAAAGTTTTCAAGCGAGGGAGTATGATGCAGGAGCATCCCTCACGTCAAGTGAGCCAGCACGGAAGCGGAAGACAGCTGGAAGGCGTCCAACACAAATTTTGAAACACCTTGAAACTGTTGTGCTGACATTAATGTGATAATTTAATGAGGTACACTTTTGTATTGTAATGGACCTTGAGCAGATAGCTCTCGTCCTTAAGTAGATAGGAGGCATTTAATCTAGTTAATGCAAGTAGGTAGAATTGAATTCTTAGATTAGACAGTTTTAGAAAGGAGGAGGGAAAACGGATATAGACACCCTCATTGTGCATTGTAACATTATTCAGGCATAGTGAAGCAGGAAGAGCACAGGAGAATAGTAGAGAGCTGTAGAAGAACATCCATGTATAGATCTTGAATTAATAGAGGAGTTGATTCAAATCCATGGTTTTGTGTCTTTTCTCTCTGTGTTGATGTTAAATGGTGTGCTTATGAGTGTTTTGATTTCCTGTTATGCATTTGCTTTTATATGCTGTGTATGTGATTTCATGTTTGAAGTGAAGTCTAAGAGGATAATAGAATGAGTTTCAATTGTTTCTCTATTTGAGCCAGAGAATTCCGGCAAGGAGTGCAGTCAAATTGTCCGCAAGGAGTGCATTGACGGAGGCTCAGGTAGTTTAACTATTGTTCTCATTCACCCCAAAAAGGTGCAGTTGGGCATAGGAGCTGTGCAAGGAGTGCACAGGCCAAGTGAAATTTAGGGTTGTGAACCTGAGCACCAGCTGACAGACTGCTGTTGCAGGAGTGCGCAGAGTTGAAGGTTTGCTGCAAGGAGTGCGTGCAAGAGATTTTTGAGGGACTTGAAGGTCGTGGGGAAAATCTCAGGAAGGATAGGCCTTCACATTCGTTGAAGGACAACATAGAGGATTCGTGCCTCGAAGGTTGGAAAGAAGCGTCGCAGGTTTGCACGCAGGAGGAACAAGTTTATAAGAGGAGACACTTAGTCATTTCGCAGACCTCATCAAGAAGAATAGATGGACGAGATTCTCTGAGGAGATCTTGCGAATCACCGTGAGCTGTTAGATCTCGTGGAGGTGCAAGAGAGATACGATAGAGTGGTTCAGAAACTCAAAGCTCAGGAGGGGCAGAGCCATCGATCCGAGCCACAGGGATCATTAGATCCACACGTAGGATCGTGTATCGGGGTTTCGTGGGTCGAAGTCCCGTAAACGTGCATCAGGAATCACGATATTGCGATACGTGATATCCTGATAGATCTGGACCGTCCATTAGTTGGGACGCGTGTCATAAGGTCTGGCGAAGTCGGGGTTCTGCGTATCGGGAGTCTTGAGGACAAGATACTCCAGCAGTGTGGAATCGCGAAACGTGATATTCCGACGGTGAACGGATAGTAGGGCCACAGGAGTTGGTAGAGGAAAGGTGGCGCACCGTATCAGAGTTCGGGGAAAGTAAAGTCCTAAAACCTTTGGCATTAGGATTCGTGATCCCGCGAAGTCCGAAATCCCGATAGAAGTGACAGGAAGTGGAAAAGTCAACTCGCATGGGTGCATCAATTTTTATATGGCACCAAGCTAGCACATACGCACTTGAGCTCTTTAAAGCTAAAAGCTCTCTTTTGTGCATTGTGATCATTCATTCATTTTAATGCAATTTGTTTCCCTTAAAAATGAGACTAGGATTTCAACAACCTCTTATCACATAGGGTTGTCAAGAGTCATATGGGTATGTTGTGAATACCTAGGTCTGTATCCTTTCCATGTCTTTCTCTCTTTCGTGGGTCGTGTCTTAAAGTTTTCCCTTCGATTGGTAAAATCAGTTTTGTTCGCCCCTTTTTGTTTAAAAGACTTGGTTTTCCTTGACGTCTTACCTGAAAAAGTCTCGGTCCGAAGCCTTTCTGTTTTCCTCTAAAGATGAACACCCATATCCTTTTGTTTCAATCACTTGTCCTGTTGTTTTCCCAAGCCCCTATCCAGTCATCTAAGTCTTTATTTACACAGGCCACAACCGCGGGCTCAAAGCGCAACACTCAGAGCTGTCTGTTCTGGACCCGAATCAAGCAAAGAGGCAGGTTCAGCTTTCAACGATAGGAATTCCATGTGGAGTTCAGATTAGCGGCTCGCGGGCATTCAGAATATTAAAGTTGCACGAAGTATAGCACTAGAGAAAAAGGCCCGAAGAGAGCATGGGATGTTGATCTTTAAAGGGACAGGTGGCAGTTGATCCAAGTGTTTGGGGAAATAATCTTCGAGAGTTTCGAAGTGAGAAGTGTGTGGAATTCCCGAAGAGCCGAAGCCCGAATTCCTGAAATAATCTGAGCCATCAAAAGCTAAGGACGCATGGAGGCAGATCCCTCACTTCAGAGTTCGACGCTCCGAAGAATTGTGGGAGTTAAACATTGCAAAGTGCTAAAATGCCCGAAGTCCGGAAGGACCAAGATCCTTTGCTCCGGATAAAAGCAACAAAAGACAAATGGAGTTTGAGAATTGAAATTCCCGAAGGTCGATCCGCGAGCAAATATTGGGCGTTGTTTTGAAGGGGAAGATCCGATTCGTCAATCTAAAAAGCGCCATAGCTGAGCCGTTGATCAGAGGGCCTAATATTAGATTGCAAGATCAATGGTCACGCCAAATTGCAGGGTCAGAAGGTGCACACATTTAAAAATATCAGGGGTGGGCCGCAATCAGAACTGTGGTTTTTAGAAAGGGACACGTGGAGGTTCATGGTGAATTACGGGGACAAAAGAGGTTTGCTTTCAGACCATCCTTGGTAGCGCCCGCAATCGCACAATTGTGTATGGTCATGGCCCTAAGTCGCTTTGAAGATGTAGCGATGGAGAGGAATTGCGCCAAAGGTCGAAAGTGCCCGTATTTGGTCACAGAAGAAGATCTGCTTAGCCTCAAGGCATCGAGATTGACTCGAAGAAGTCATAGGCACTGCCTAGAACATTCATGGGTGTCAGGCCTCATCTTGATCCCGATGAAGGTAGTTATTGAAAATGGGGGCGGTGGTTGAGACCTTGTCTCACCCCATAAATGGAAATCATACTAAGAATGGTCGTGGGGGAAGATTATCAATCCAAAGTTTCCTGAGGGACATATTTTCTTGCAAAGCACATAACTAAGTGCAACTTGCGTCTGACATAAGAATTCCTGCATAGGCTGACAAAGTAGGCATTGACTGAAAACTTTGAATGCAGGGGTCCGATCACATTCCTGGTGGTTGCAACATTTTTAATATATATAGGCAGTTTTGATATTTTGTTAGGGTCGAATGGTTGAGCTAGGCTCCCTGCTATTGTAATATTTTGATGAAGAACACTGGTTCTTTGGTTATGTCTTGATTTGAGACTTCTTGATTAAACTATTATCTAAGTCAGCTTTCTTACTCCATCTTATTTGCCTCTGATACTCAGAGAGTTCATGATTGACTGATTCATATGAATTGTTGTGAGTGTATTATGATGAATGTTTGATTATAATGTTGTTATGATTTTTTTCAGTTTCCTTGAAATTTGAATCCAAGAGGATCTTGTGTTTAAGTTTTTCTTCCTTAGGCTGCTGGAAGGTCTGATGTTCACGACAAACCTCTACACTTTTCTTACCAAAGTCTTCCTCCTACTCACCTTTACTCCAACTTACTGACTGAAGTTGATCCAAGACCTGAATTGCTTGCGCATACCACTCCGGATTTCTGAGTTAGAACGTTATTGTATAAACTGATGCTTAACTTCTATGCAATATGAGGGTGACTTATAGTACTAACACAACTAAGGTAGAGTTCAAAATGAGATTCATCGTGAGTTCTTACTTAAGCCTTAAAAATCAAGCTAGATATAATGTGATTAGGTACACTCAGATCCTTGAATTCACAACTCTTCTTACCCTAGACAGTCAAAATTTTAAAACTACGATGCCAAGTAATTTAAGACAGTGTTTTCAATGTGAAGATTTGATAGGTCATAGGTCGGCTCTGTCGGATATTTCTTATCGCTGCCTCTCCCTGGTCTTGGTCCAAATTCACGGTAGTTATTAACTTTTATTGGATTAACATAAAAATTGTTTCACCAAAAGTTACGACCATACGTCCATATACATTCAACTAAGATGGATCCCCGTGACTAAGTTCCCCTCTATATAAACATTAGATTACAAAGAGAAATCATAACAAAAAACAAGGCAGCCTCCTCCGTTGCTTATCCAATCGAACGTCCCCTTTCAACATCATCATCTGCAATTGCAATGGAAACGAAGAGGAAGCAGAATGATGATATTGTGAGACTGAGGAGCTCCGATGGCAAAATATTCGACGTGGAAGAAGCGGTGGCATTGCAGTCGACGCTCATAAAGAAGCTGGTGGAAGACATTGGCGCTGAAAATCCCATTCCTCTGCCCGCTGTGTCGAGCCACATTTTAGAAAAGATTATCGAATATTGCAGATATCATGTACATCATCCCCCACGTCCCGTGAAAAGCTTAGACGATGGTGACCAATGGGATGTCGACTTTGTGAATGTGGATGTTCCCACTCTGTTCCAAATTGGACAGGCTGCCCACTATCTGGATATCATCTCTCTTATCGACTTGGTGGCTCGATCTATTGCCAATGTAATTACGAGGTGGGAAACGCCTGAAAAAGTGCGTGAGATGCTCAACATTCAAAATGATCTTACCTCCGAAGAGCAGCAGAGGATCGAGAGTCAATTTCCGTGGAAATAAGTAAAATGTAGTTATTCTGAAAGTCAATGGATAACATTTAATTACTATTTTGTACTAACACTTATATATAAATATTTACTATTCTGTAAATGAGTGCGAACCAGGTGTATTTTATAAAGTTGTTTACTGTATTTTATATACTATGACCAATATTTCCATATATAAGATGGAATGATTGAATTACTTCACCCCTACACTTCACATGTTCGTATTTATGCACAAAGTAAATGGAATAGATTTTAAATTTATTTGGTTTTTTTATTTGGGTTGGAGGGCACCCATCATGCCGTTCCCATCAGTTGTTGTTGATGAATGTCCAAATGAAATGAAATTTCCACAATCTCGCGAGGGCTCGGCCCATATGCACTGTCATAGTGAAGAGTCTTATACAATAAGACCAAAGAACAACTTCTACGAGAAAATAACAGGGTGCATATTTTTGAAACTGATGATTTGTATCCAGAAGTTTCGAAAATTATGTTGGAAGTTTACAGCAAGAACCAAATTCTAAGGAATACCCAACGCCCTCTAGTTTGGAATCCAAACGTCCATTACTTGGCAGCCAAGCGTCGAGTTGGTGTATCAAACATCCATGCAGGTTCATGTAGGTAATTAGTCAAAAAATTAAAACATTCTATGCATATGACCAGCATGGTTATGCGTGGTCTCGTATCAGTGTAAGAAAGTGCGTGTTTTATGGAAAAGTGAATATGATTGAAAATTTGTATTTCTTAAACTTTGATAACTTTACTTGAACTAATGATAATGTTATTTTAAACTGAACTTGATCAATTGTAATAATGTCAAGATTGATTTATTTGAGAGCAGAAACATATATGCAATATGGTTTGAAATGAGGTTCTATTTTCAAGTAATTATGTTTATGTTTAATTTTATATATATATATAATAGATGTTGCCACTTATAAAACACAAGTGACCTATACTTGTTCCTACCAATAATAACAATTTCATTCATCAATTATGTCATTCAAATTTTAGATAATGCTTTCCATAGTGTAGAATAAAAGCTACAATAATTTATGCATAGTTTTTAAAGACAAACTATCATTAAGAAAATTTAAACTAACTTCTAACCTCTAGACATCATATTTACTTACAAACCACCCAACATTTATAAGTAGAACTAAGTCTAACCACAATTTTGTCTTCTTAAATTCAAAAGTGTGCTATTAGTCTAGAATCCACAATCAACACCAACTTTCACTCATCCTCGACAAACATGATACTTAACTTTAATAAATTTCTCTCATCCTTGGGATTCTTGCAATCCATATGTTGATGACATGTTAACTTTTTTAATCAAGTTTCTTTCATTCTTGGGATGCGTGTACTCCATATGTTGGTGACCTATTAAATTTTCGAAAATCATTATTACAAAGCTCCAAACATTACTCTTTAGAGTTACGAGACCTCATGCTACAATATCAAGAACAATACATGGTTGTGTTGCTTGCTTATAAAATATCAAAAACCATTCTTGTCACTACTATCATTATAAACCAACTACACAATTCGCACCAACTACACAATTCGCACCAACTACATAATTCCTTACTATAAATAGATGATAAAATTCAATAAATAATGAAATGGTGTAGGTGACTTGGGCTTCCATATTACATTTAGAAAATCCATAATCATAGAGTTTGTCACTAAAATATTTTTTAATCTAGACATTATCAATGTTGAACTCACAACACATGGCTAATTTCTAACTCACAACACATGGCTTGTAACAAGATTACATAGATCAACTTACAAATATAGATTTTTTTCCAATATCTATGTCAGCAAATTAATCTATCAATATAAAGATGTTTACATGAATATATGCCAAATTATTAATGATTTAATTATTTTTGTAAGCTAAAGAGTACCATCGTGCCCTCATTTTCAAGGAATGGACATTTTAAAAAGACATTAGTAGCATACTAGAAAGGGACTTCTTCATATAGATATGAAAGACATTGGGAAACACTGAGAGAAACCTTCATCTCGATGCAATGATCAAGGAATGGACATTTTAAAAAGACATTAGTAGCATACTAGAAAGGGACTTCTTCATATAGATATGAAAGACATTGGGAAACACTGAGAGAAACCTTCATCTCGATGCAATGATCAATCAATTAGGGAAACCATTACCATAAAAAGTCTTGTCAAGGATTCCGTGGTCAAGCCTCGCATAAACTAACATGTGTTCCCCATTCTCCAATTTATAGAGGTTGAGAATGATGTAAATAGTGTGTAAACAAGATATTGTAAATTCACTTCCATCAAACATTTTGGGTGTGACTACAAGAACAATAAACAATCACAATAGGATAAAGCAAACTCAAACCTATATCATCCTTGTTACCCCCTAACATGTAAGGGTAACATGTAAGGGACTGGAAGATATTTTTTTTCACTTGTGATTATAATGACAAATTAACCAATGAGCCAAAACTGTGACCATTTTTATATTCATGTATTGTATTTGGAAATGCTTGGATGATCTTTGTAAAGTGTTTAACATGTATGGTATCCTAGTGTGTATGTTTTCACAGTTTGTCATAGCTGATGTATAATCATTCTGGATTTTAACTGTGTAAATAGTTTTAGAAACATCCAATGTTTTGACTAGAGAGTCCACCTATCAATAGGGACAAGATAAGTGGTATGATTGGAAAAGAATATGTTTCCAAGTAGGATTTAAAGGGTTGAAAGAATCATTATACAATAGCTATGACAAATTGTGAAAACATACATGCTAAGATTTTCTGTAAATCTTAGCATGTAAACCATACAATTATATATAAACATTTATTAATTCTGTAAATGATTAACATTTACTATCAGTGTAAGGAAGTGCTTGTTTAATGGCAGAGTGAACATGATTGAAAATTTAGTAATTTTAAACTCCGATAACTTTACTTGAACTATTGATAACGTTATTCTAAACTGAATTTCTTAATGGAATTAAATAGCTTCTGAATTGATTTCAACTTAAATAGAATAAAATTGATAATCAAGGTTATATTTATATAGTTTCAGACCAACAATGTATTCCAAGTTGATAGCAACTTTGGCAAGAAGATCCAATACTCTAATTACATTCCAATTAATAGAGAAATTGGGTTTATAATTGAAAGCACATACATGGTTGAGGGCTTCAAGTTTTAGCATGAATTGCAATCACCTTTACCCATTGACAATTTTTTCTGTGTTTTGATTATCTTTATTGGAGATATTTGGTAGCTTTAGATGGTTCCAATTGAGATATTGATTTGAAATTTTGCCAATTTCTTTCTGTGTTTTAATTATTTTTATTGGACTTCTTGGTATCTTTGGATGTTGTTGATGGGATTTTCCAGCTGAGAAATTGATTTGTTCATGTGTAACTTGATAGTTACTTACCTTACCTGGTTGAATTACCTATAGCTATTTTTAATTGGATATTTAGATTATCAAACCCCTAAGTTTATTGTCGTATTTAACTGTAATGGTGATCATTTTTGTATGTTTAATTTCTAGTTGGTTTGTAATAAAGGTTAAAATTGAGAGTTATGATCATTGTTTGTAATTAAGGTTGATTTCTAGAGTGACAAGCCCAACCAACTTAGCTTTCACTTTCTTTTTTGGATATCAATTGTAATAATGTCAAGATTAATCTTGTGGTAGAAACATATAATATATGTACTTTTCCATGATTTCATTCCTTATCCGTTCAAGCATAAATATTGGTCACCCTTCATGCTTCTCCATCACTTTCATAATTGGTGTGTCGTCTGTAGTTTTTTCAGCAAGCTCTGGAGCCCTTCATTGTGTAAAATCTATTTGATGTCAATCGTTATGTAAGTCTATTGTTTTGATTTTGCTGTCTCTTCCATTGTTTTCAACCATTTCTTAAAATTCCTTTTGGATCTCGTTGCAAACTAGCTTTTTGGAACGAGTTGTTTCTTCTCATAGTCAGCCTTCTTCCTTCTGAATTATGTAATATCGCTTCGCGTTTTCCACTATGCTAAAATTTTCGTCACAATTTCCTACTGCGCCAGGTCTCCCATTTATGTTTGCTTCCACGCCGAGTTTTCCAACTGTGATAAATTTCTCATTGCGCTGAATTTTCTCATTGCGTTGAATTTTATGTTACTAATTTGTTTGTCGCGCAAAGATTCTTGTTGTTACCTTTTCTTGCAATTTCTTCAAAGTTCATCATTCTTATTTGTTGCACAGAAAGGGTATTATAATTCATTGTTGTGCAGTTGAAATTAGTATATACCAGCACCATGGCAACTTCCCAAAGAAAAAGAAAGAATGAAAGAAGTGGCAAGGCCGTGAGGTTTGAACCTCAAGATTTGAAGTTAGTAAATGCAAACCCGATGATCATGGGTTATTTTGAACAAGATGTATCTATGCGTTTTTGCGAAAGGATTCAAGGATATAATGCGCAACTAGTTGAGCAGTTCACCCTCAATTTTACTAGTGTCAGTGCAACAATTGCGGGAATCACTTTCCAAGTGATAGAGGAGACTATGTCAGTTGTGACGGAGATCCCTCTGCAGGGAGAAAAATGGTTTAAATGTGTGCCTTTAGAAATTTCATGTGATATGGATTTCATCAAGCTTGAATATCAAAATCGAAAAATTGGAGCCGACATTCTAAGCAAGTATCTCCTAGAGCCTTTTGAGAAACTTTTGAAGATAATCAAGAAATATTTCACATGTGAAGGAAGATTCGACAAGGTACATCCATACCACATCAAGTTACTAATGCATTTCACATGGAAAAATCCCGTAAATTTACCTTTCTTCTTGTGTCGAAGCTTGATAAAGATGGAAGAAGGCCAAAGTTGATCAGCCATGGAACAACTTATTCCATTTTTCATTAATTAAGATGTTAGTGGTTGAATAATTGAGACATTTGAACAAGGAATGGAATTATTTTATGATTTCGGCTAACATTCCCAGAGACCCTAAAGGAGACATTCATCTATATGTGGAGGAATCAATACTTCATAGTTCATAGGCGAGAAAGGAATATGCTACTGAAAGAAGAAATGAGAAAGAAATAGAAGATTCGTCATTCAGTCAACCAACATCCCAGAAGATAAGCAGGTCAAGATTCACTGATAAAACGGAGGATATCCAAGCTCCGAGTAAACCGCTCACCAATTCCTCTTCCAGGAGATTCCCCATACCCACAGTTCACCTAGATTTTGTTGAATGTGAAAACAAGGGAATTGATAAAAGACAGGTGGATTTTGGTGAGGAAAATGCAAATATTCAGGAAATGAAACAACAACTAAAACAAACTCAACACATCATAGCCAAATTTTATCAAGAAAACAGAGAATTGAGAAGGCAGTTGGCAGAAAATATTATTGAAACACCAACATTGCAAAGTCAAGTAGTTCAATTATCTCCTACCTCACCAACAACAAAATAAAATAATATAAAATGGCTTAAAAAGCAGCTCAGAGAGGCCCAAGATATAATCATTGAGCTTAGGGAAGAAAATAGGAGGTGAGAGAAAATAATCATGGAAAATTTCAAGGAATGCAGACCATCTATTGATGGTGCTAGATGGTGCATGTGCATCTCTCTCCGGCACTCAATTAAAATTGAAAATAAACGAGTCTTTGTTGAGACAGATAAAGAATTTGAAAAGACAAATATTGTCATTGAGAAGGAAAAATAGGGCCTTACAACTACAGGTGACTTTGAACAAATAAGATATAGAAAAATTGGATGATCCCATTCTCTGTAGCCAACTGGATTCATTCTCACAACCTCTGCATGAAGATTCATCACGTGAAATCACTGCACATATTTCACAGCTAGCAGTTGCGCAGCAAAAGCCAGAATATATTGTGGAACGGTGACAATGTTGTCAAACAATACGCATAATATTCCATCAAAACTATATGGTTGTGATTTTTCTAAAGAATTTATGATTATAAACAACATTTCAGATAGTTTGTGATTAAAAGATCGACTTTCCTATTTTTGAGAATTTTTGTAAAGGTTGTTATTCTCTTTGAAAACAACCAGATCCACAACTTTAGGAGATAGTAGTTTGATTCCTAGCAGCTTAGAATAGATTTTCTCTCTCTATATAGGGACTATTTTGATGTAAACGAAGGGCATGCAGACAAAAGTATAGATATTTTGATCCTCTCTGTAATTTTCTGAATCTGAAGAAAAAAAATGCAGAAGTCCTAAGTTCTTGAAGAAAAAGATTCTAATGGTGATGCCCTGAAATTTGTACCTATCATTGTATGTATTTCATGTGTATTCATATTCAATTACACTTCTCTTCCGTTTAAATTGGTAATTTTTTAATTTTAAAATTCATCTAAGTGGTGCTCTAGACTTAACCGATTTAAATTTTGTTTGTCTTCTCAACTAAGATTAGAATTCATCCACTCCTGTGCTCTGATTTTTTTGTGTTTTTCTTTTATTATTTCGCCCTACATAATCAAATTAAATACTGAAGTTCATCACCTTTTTTAGCCTGTATTCCTATGAGGAATTCTACCTACCAAGCATTGTTTCTTTGTTTTCAGGGATTAACTCCATATCCCTAGAAATACTATCATTTGTCAGCAGACCTATTAAAAATATACCTTGAAGTTTAAAATATAGTCATCAAGAAAAGAATCCTATCTATTAGAGATCAAGTCTCAGAGAAAACCTTCTCTAGATTGGAAAGGCTAGTTTCCAGTATTAAAGTTGGTTTGTAGGTTACCTTTGTAGATTGTTTTTTCAGCCGAACAATTTACTCAGCGTTAACAGTGAGTTGCACTCCTTTCCAAATTTTTGAGTTTTGTGAGGCATCCTTTGATGATTTGGAAAATAAAAACTTTGTAGAAAGACCCTCGGGTTTTTTCAAAGCCTCATTTTATGAATAACGTGATGGTCAAGAGAGTAAATATATTGATAATGTTTTCCACATTGAAAGGCACAAATGGGATATAAGTGGATTTGATTTTGATCGTGATTGTTGGGCCTTGACCAATTTTTGGAGATCCTTGGTCATGTTTGACCTCTTTTAGGACTTCGACATGCTGGTCGAAGGTGGAGTGCAAGTCGAAGCAGAGATCATGGGATCTCGACCCCTTTTTAGGGAAGTTTTGGGTTTAGGGTTTATGTAATAGGTATGGGATGTCGGCCCATGGTTTTACCCATGTTTAGGCCCATTTTGTAATGTATAAATAGAAATCTAGGCGATGTAAGTAACAATGTAAGGGTGTGATGCTAGGTGCTAAGTATTGTGCTAAGTGGAAGCAATTGTAAGAGGATTTGTGCATAGTGTATGTTGAGACTTGCAGAGCTAAGTGCAGATCATCTGTCATGCTTTGTGTACAGACTATGAGAAGATTTGTGTTGTAGCCTAACTTGGGGAAGGAGGATTTGGCAAGGTGCGCGTAGATCTCCTGTCCTCTGCGGAGTAAGGTTTTGATGTTCTGTGCTTGTAAGAAGCTTGATATAAGATAATAAAGAAGAGAAGAGTTGGTGGACGTAGCCCCACACTAGGGTGAACCATGTATATCCTGTGTTATGGTTGCTTTGTGCATTATGGTTATATATTATTGATGTGATGTATGCTTAGTACAATGAATGTTTAGGTGATTCTGATATGATAGATTAGTGCTTCATAATGTGAATGAATACTAGATCTGATATTTTTCCATGTGCTAAGTGCTTATATGTGTTAGATCTTGTTGAATACTGCGTTGCTATGTAATTAGGGTTTATATCTGTGATGTGAGTAAGGGTGAATGATAATTGCTAAGTGCTTGTTAGAGTGGTGTAATCAAAGATGTGTGTCTTAGCTAAGTTTGCAGACACTTGAGTCCTATAACCACCCCTACCTCTACCTCGGGTGAGACTTCATCTGCTTCGCAGGTGTTGCCGAAAGGGTCAATAGTTAGGGTTTTGTTGGTGCATTGTTGAAGCGTTGAACCCTTGGTCTGTGCCTGTGCCAACAAATGGTTCCGTTGCTGGGACTGAAATTGTGATTGCTGGGAACTAAGGAAAATAATCTTTGTGCGTAGATCTGCTACTTTAATGTGCAGTATTCTACTTGACTTGCGAAGCTCTGTGATAAGAGGAGAAGTCTGGTTTGAAGAAAAGAGGTAAGATCTTGAAGCTTTGTGTTCTGAGAAACGTAAGATAAGTGAAAATTTTTGTTTCGAAAGTATGGATCTAGGTATGTTTGATAAATTTTGTCCTAGTTTGAAAACTAGGGCACAGTTAGAAGAAAGAGGATTTGATATGAATAGATCTGATAGAAGCAATGAAAGATATGTTATTCCTATGTATAGAAAGAATGTTTGGACTAACAAATGGATGCAGGATCCTAGAAATAATTTTTTGTAGGTTAGTTACTGTGATCCCAGTGCCCAGTACAAGGAAAGTTGGGGATCATTTAAGAGAAAGAGATGATTAACCCTTTGTTACATTTGCAGAAGACCAAGACATCTGGCTAAGGAATGCCCTGGTATAAGACCTAGTTGTCTTTGTTGTAAAGCTATGGACCATGAAGTTCTGGATTGCCCTAGAATGATTTCTAAAGTTGAAAAGATGAATATGGAACAAGAAAACCATGAGAAAGGCCAAGAGACTAAGATATGGAAGAATCCCAGAAAGAATCAGAGGCTGTATTACTAAAGATGAAAGAAACCCTGAATGATCACATAGACACCAATCTATCAGAGATCTTAAAAGACAAAGAATGCATAGAAGCAATAATAGGAGACTTCGACATAGACTATGTCTTGGATGAGGAAACACAGGTGAATATCATGACATAAAGAACTTAGGAAATTTTGGGAAACCTGCTATGGTTCCTTCATTAGGAGGAATATGCTTATTTAGAGGAAAGATGATAACCCTATGTGGAAGACTTACCCAGACATCTATGAGTGCTCATGGCACTTCGACAGAAGAATAATTTGAAATCGTTAATTTTTTTGAGAACAACGTCCCATTTGCTATCTTGCTAGGAAAAACCTGGATTAAGAAAGATTAGATGCGAAGGAAACAAGAAGAGGAGGATCTAGAACAAAAAAATCAAGAAATAACAAGAGAACCAATCGAAGCTACTAAAAACCAAAGATATGGATGTCAAATTTGAAAGGACACATGAAGTTTGGAGACACCTGTCTGTACAAGAGAGTAGAGCACCTACCCCAGAAAGAGAAGAAGTATTACCCTTGAACCCTATGAAACACCCTCTAGAGTGCGAAGTTATCATGCCAAGAGGAGATAAGAACGATAATGGAAAGAGGAAACCAATGATTCAGATCAAAAGAAAGAAGGCCAGAAAGCTCAATAAGAACAGGGAAAAGTTACAAAAATTGCAAGAAGTTCCAGGGAAGACTTCGCAGAAGGAAGGTTCCCAGAACTTGAACTTCGCCAGAATATCAGTACAACACAATTTGGCACTTCACCATGATGAATCAATATGACCGTTGGAGGAAATATGACCATTCAATCGACGCTCCCGAATGGTTAGGAAAGTAGTTATAGCCCGAACGTTCGCCATTGGACCGTTGTGACGGAGCCATAACGGATGGAATTGCATTGAATAAGGCTTTGTGACCTGTTGAAAGAAACTGTTACAACAATATCTATTTATCCCGTAGAGCGTTGCACCGAGAACACTTTTTCCAATTGTGATTATCCGAGCCCATAGAGAACTAGTTGATTTCGCGCAGTGATCATTGAGACCTCGTCGTCCATTCTGTTACATTGAGTATTGTTCACCAACCTGAGATATCATATCTCGAGTGTGCATGTTGGACGAAATTAGCGCAGCAGAAAAAGCTATCAAAGAGATTCTAATATACCTCATGGTTGAGAAGGTGATGTCCGTAGGCATCCAAGCCTCATCGATGAGAGGAGTACAAGCCTCCCCGTCGACTGCTCATGGATTTGGACCATCCCGAGATGCGACCGAGAAAAGAACCAAGAATCGTGATGACTTGGCGAATGCGAATCTAATCCCATCCATCCTACCTGACTACATCCCACCCATGGCTGGTGTGGTGAGTCGTGACAGTGTCTCGAGGGACTTTGACTACACAGTCATCACTGTGTACCTCCCAAAGGGAATACAAACATTCATAACACAGTTGGAGAGGATTCCAACCTTGAAGATCAGTGACTATAACTTAGGAGACTACAAGAGCTATGGCATGATCACACCTCACAAATATTTGACCAAGACCAAGGGGAAGAAATCGAAGATAATCCCCCAACCGTGGACTATGGACATCGCGAGGTCCACTGTCTTGAACATAATGAAGATACCACATTTTGGAAGGAACCAGGAGGTTAACATGTGTGTTAAGCTCCTGTTGTCATGCTTCCATGACATGTATCTATGGTTAGACAGACGCATCATCGTTGATCCCACACTGATCCATAGGATCACCAAATTAAGCATGCAGGGACTAGACCCGCAAGACTTTTATCCAAGCAAGGCTGCAGACCGCGCCTTGGCATAGAATATCAAAGACACCTACGACGATGTAGAGAAAGGGATGTGAGGCTACAAGGTAGCCTCTATTCAGAATGGCACAATGCACCTTGATTGCCAGTTGATTTCTGGTAAGATAGTCTGAAAGAATAGACCCATGTAGGTCACAGGGTTTTTCGTTGACCTCACAGGAAAATGCGTGGAAAGAATACACATGAACTGGGCTAGTTACCTAGTCAATTAGTTAGAACGGGATTGTCACGAAGCTCAAGATCAGGGAAATAAGTTCCATTTTAGTTGGCTGCTAATCCTCATCACATTCACTTCTTGGGAGATGTCAGAAGGTTCGACCTTCCCTGACATTGATTTATTCGAGCCACTAGCTGTGAAGTTCACCACGCTCTAGTATTTGAGAGATATGGGGAAACAATGGTAGTTGAATGCAATATTCCATACCTACTACCTACAAATGAAGATGGATATTGAGTCTTTCCCTCATATGACGCCAAACACCCTGGACAGGTTCAGGGCCCCTTATGAAGTTCCACGCAGATAGGCATTTTATTTATATTACTGTGCGCGTAGACGAAAGTAAAGAAGAGCTTCAATCCTACTACAAGCTCATAGAGGAGGACCTGGAAGAAATCACTAAGGAATGGCCTGCAAAGTTTCTTATACCAGTCGACTAGGAAGAACTGTCTGACCCCAACCTCATTGGAAGTCCGGTGGTTACTCACGAAGAGTATGATGCACCCAACAGTAGAAGGAAGAAAAATAAGGAATATGTATAGGAAATACACAACACATCAGAAGAGGTTGCATCAGATTCACCTAGTGGAGGAGGAGACGAGGAAGTGGAAAAAGAAAAGAAAGAAGGGGAAGAAGACAAGGAAAAGTAGGCGAATTAACACTGCCTAGGACCCCCCTTGAAGAGGCAGAGACATCCAAGAAAAGAAAGGTTTCCCCAACAAAACCTACATCACAGAAGAAGTCCAAAGAAAGTAAGCCGAAGATACAGACTGTACTCATGGTCGATGACTTCGACTTCATTATCGCAGTTGTATCATCTGCCTCAGAAGATATTTTGCATAGAACTGAAGTGAAACAAGAAACCATGTATGAAATGATTGAAGTAGAGTTGAGAGGAGTACAACAAGCCCTTCACTCTAGGCGTGTAGTGTCCACTGTGCCCCCTCCACCAGAAGAACCAGAGTTGGGAGATGAGCCTAACCAACTTCGTAGAATATATGATGCAACTGAAGCTCGCCTTCATCACGTGCAAGAAGAAAAGGAACATGCCACAGTGGCCCTGAATAAAGCACAAGAGGAAATCATAGAGAAATGCAGAGTTGTTCAACAAGAGAAGGACGACCTCCAAATCAAGTTTGAAGAGGATAGAGCGCATATCCAGCAGGAGAAAGAACAATTGCTCACGGAGTAGGTTGGAGTTAAAGAAGACGTCCACAAAGAACTTCGCTCTGTGACAGGATTAGATAAAATGGAGGAAGACTTGGTGGAGAATCAAGTGGCGAAGCTTGTTGAAGCCATTAAACAGCTTCAACAAAGGGTTGCAGAACTAGAGCTACAAATAGTGCCAAGCACTCCGCAGGAAGTGCGATACTAGAGAGAAGAAATTGCTCGGAGCACAACTGAAAGGATCGAAGCATTATTCGTGGAATGTAAATATCTAATAATTCGCAATGCATAGACTTATGAGTGCCTTACCAAGGACCCTAAACTGAAAACGCTGGAGTCGCAGCTCCAGGAAGCAAAGCACCAAGAAACAACAGTACAAGCGCAGTTAAATCCCTTGTCAGCAGTCGAGCGAATGAAAATATCCCAAGAAAAGTGCATGACTCAGCAATAGGTCCATTCCATACAAAGAAAAGTCATGGAAGTGACTCAGAAGCTCCAACCAGTCTAAGATGCAACTTGCCTACCTTTTAAGGAGATTGAAGGCCGAGGAGAAGAGCTAGAACGAGTAGTCACTTCGGTAGAACAGTTCTTAGAGGGACTTGTGAACGAGGAAGTTATTCAAGAGTTCGTCGAGCAGGAGGCCTTGGCGCAACAACAGGTTGAAGCAGCTTGAGCCAAGCTCGAGGCTTCTGAGGCAGAGTTACACATACCAGAGTGACTCGGGACGAGTCACATGTGAGTGTTGGGGGAATGTTGGCCCTTGACCAAGTTTTGGAAATCCTTGGTCATGTTTGACCTCTTTTGGGACTTTGATAGGCTGGTCAAAGGCGGAGCTCAAGTCGAAGTAGAGATTGCGGGATATTGGCCCCTTTTTAGGGAATTTTTGGGATTAGGATTATGTAACGTGTATGGGATGTCAGCCCATGGGTTTATGCATGTTTAGGCCCATTTTGTAATGTATAAATAGAAATCTAATCAAAGTAAGTAACAATGTAAGGGTGTGATGCTAGGTTCTAAGTATTTTGCTGCAAGTAATTGTAAGAGGCTTTGTGAATAATGTATGTTGAGACTTGCAAAGCTAAGTGTAGGTCATTTGTGGTGCTTTGTGTACAGACTATGAGAAGCTTTGTGTTGTAGCCTAACTTGGGGAAGAAGGATCTGGTGAGGTGCGCGCAGATCTCCTGTCCTCTGTGGAGTAAGGTTTTGATGCTCTAATCATCAAAACCTTCTTCAGACCATGGAACATTTCAAGGAATTCAGACCATCTATTGATGATGCATGTGCATCTCTCTCCGACACTCAATTAAAATTGAAAAGAAACAAGTCTTTGTTGAGACAGATAAAGAATTTGAAAAGAAAAATATTGTCATTAAGAAGGAAAAATAGGGCCTTACAACTGCAGGTGGCTTTGAACAAATAAGATATAGAAAATTTGGATGATCCCATTCTCTGTAGCCAATTGGATTCATGCGCGCAACCTCTGCTTGAAGATTCATCGCGTGAAATCACTGCACAGATTTCACAGCTAGTAGTTGCACAACAAGAGCTAGAATATATCGTGCAACAGTGACAATGTTGTCAAACAATACACATAATATTCCATCAAAACTGTATGGTTGTGATTTGTCTAAATAATTTATGATTATAAACAACATTTTAGATAGTTTGTGATTAAACTATCAACTTTCCTATTTTTGAGAATTTTTGTAAAGGTTGTTATTCTCTTTAAAAACAACCAGATCCACAACTTTAGGAGATAGTAGTTTGATTCATAGCAGCTTAGAATAGATTTTCTCTCTATATATAGGGACTATTTTGATGTAAAGGAGGGGCACACAGAAAAAAAGTATAGATATTTTGATCCTCTGTGTAATTCCCTGAATTTGAAGAAATACAAATGCAGAAGTCCTAAGTTCTTTAAGAAAAAGATTCTAATGGTGATGCTCTGAAATTTGTACCTATCATTGTATGTATTTTATGTGTATTCATATTCACTTACACTTCTCTTCCATTTAGATTGGTAATTTTTAAATTTCATAATTCATCTAAGTGGCGCTCTAGACTGAACCGATTTAAATTTTGTCTGTCTTCTCAACTAAGATTAGAATTCATCCACTGCGGTGCTCTGATTTTGTTGTGTGTTTATTTTCTTATTTCACCCTAGATAATCAAATTAAATACTGAAGTTCATCACCTTTTTTATCCTGTATTCCTCTGAGGAATTCTACCTACCAAGCATTATTTCTTTTTTTTCAGGGATTAACTCCATAGCCCTAGAAACGTTATCTTTTGTTAGCAGACCTGTTAAAAATCTACCTTGAAGTTTAAAATCTAGCCATCAAGAAAAGCATCCTATCTATCAGAGATCAAGTCTCAGAGACAACCTTCTCTACATTGGAAAGGCTAGTTTCCAGTATTAAAGTTGGTTTGTAGGTTACCTTTGTAGATTGTTTTTTCAGCCCAACAATTTACTCAACGTTAACAGTGAGTTTCACTCCTTTCCAATTTTTTGAGTTTTGTGAGGCATCCTTTGATGATTTGGAAAACAAAAAGTTTGTAGAAAGACCCTTATGTTTTTTCTATCCCTCATTTTATGAATAACGTGATGGTCGAGAGAGTAAATATATTGATAATCTTTTCCACATTGAAAGGCACAAATGGGATATAAGTGGATTTCATTTTGATTGTGATTGTTGGCCCTTGAGTACCAAATTTTGGAGATCCTTGGTCATGTTCAACCTCTTTTAGGACTTCGACATGATGGTCGAAGGTGGAGTGCAAGTCGAAGCAGAGATCGTGGGATATTGGCCCCTTTTTAGGGAAGTTTTGGGATTAGGGTTTATGTAACAAGTATGGGATGTCGGCCCATGGGTTTACTCATGTTTAGGCCCATTTTGTAATGTATAAATAGAAATCTAGGCAATGTAAGTAACAATGTAAGGGTGTGATGATAGGTGCTAAGTATTGTGCTAAGTGCAAGTAATTGTAAGAGGCTTTGTGCATAGTGTATGTTGAGACTTGCAGAGCTAACTGAAGGTCATATGTCGTGCTTTGTGTACAAACTATGAGAATCTTTGTGTTGTATCCTAACTTGGGGAAGGAGGATCTGGCGAGGTGCGCACAGATCTCCCATCCTCTGCGAAGTAAGGTTTTGATGCTCTGTGCCTGTAAGAATCTTGACATAAGATAATAAAGAAGATAAGAGTTGGTGGACGTAGCCCCACACTAGGGTGAACCACGTATATCCTATGTTATGGTTGCTTTGTGCATTATGGTTATATATTATTGATGTGATGTATTCTTAGTACAATGAATATTTAGATGAATCTGATATGATAGCTTAGTGCTTCATAATGTGAATGAATGCTAGATTTGATCTTTTTCCATATGCTAAGTGCTTAGATGTGTTAGATCTTGTTGAATACTGCGTTGCTATGTAATTAGGGTTTATATCTACGATGTGAATAATGGTGAATGATAACTGATAAGTTCTTCTTAGAGTGGTGTAACCACATATCTGTGTCCCAGCTAAGGTTGCAGACACTTGAGTCTTTTAACCACCTCTGCCTCTACCTCGGGTGAGACTTCATTTGCTTCGCAGGTGTTGCTGAAAGGGTTGGTAGTTAGGGTTTTGTTGGTGCGTTGTTTAAGCGTTGAACCCTGGGTCTGCTCCTGTGCCAACAATGATCTTATTTATGATAAATATGATGATGGTTCTAGAGTCAAGATTGTAGAATTGTTGCATTTGGAACAACCATCTTTAGCAAGTGCATTGTCAGAAAATTGCATGATTATTTCCATCCATGTCCTCTTATACATAGCTCAATTTGTTTTTAGATTGGACAACATGTTGTTGATGATCAAAACATGTAAGTTTCTTTGGGTAATTTATAGCCACGATTAATGAAATAAAATCATATTTTACTTAATTATATGGGAAATGTATATGATAGTCAGTATTCATCAATTTTCAATCCACATTGTCGCATAAATAGGGAAGAATTTTTGAAGTCAAAAGGGTGTGATTTCAATGGTGAAAATTCAGAAATTTTTCAGCAACCTTTATGTTGAGAGTTTAGTGAATATGAAAGAATAAAATAATCATTAGAGTACTCTTTTGGGGCTATAATTCGCACAAGAAAGAAAGTGTTTTTCAATTTCCATCAATGCATTTCCTCATCTTTTCCTCAACTTGTCATTGAAAATCTAGGTGGGAAGTACGTCTTTAGTGCTAAAATATAGAGAGGGAAAAAGTGTTTTCAATTGGTGGATTGTGGTAATAATTTACAACCAAATATAGAGGGGCGAGAAGCCCTAAGTTGGGATTGATTTTTTTTTATCAAATTTTGAATTTACATCCCGTGTTTTATCTACTTCTTTGTGGGGCTACCATGGTATATTTTTCACATTTCTTATGAGTCTATCTCAGGCCTTGAAGAGTGACATCGTACATGAAATCCAAGGCAACAATTTCTTGAGGTATGTGGATCAACCTTATGAGATGTAAGGGTTACACCATGAAGGTATTTCTTGGAGTAAGGATGAAATATCATTGTCATATTGTAGCCGCATTGAAAGGTTGATAGAGAGGGCTTGTGGAGGCACGTCTTGGTATGATTTTTGTAATCTTGTTCATTCCCATGAGTTTTATTTTGTATATTATCATAATTTAATGTTTGTACCAGCACATGATCATTTTTTTCTTGACATTTCCTCATTTTGGATCATGGCTAAGAACAAGGGTGTAAAATTTGATGAGATCTTAGGGTGGATTCATTGGTTGTATGATTATACCTATCATTTTATTTTCTTATTTCAAGTAGAGTAAAGTAGGATGAATAAACATATTTGAAGTAGTAAATTAGTTATGTGTTTTCTTTCATTCATATTACTTTTGTTTCCTTTCTTTATTACCTTGTTTTGAATTATTTATCGACTTCATGCATCCTTGGTTAGTCACATTTTATTTTGTTTGGTCTAGAGAGAGAGAGAGAGAGAGAGAGAGAGAGAGAGAGAAATGAAATGATCGTTTTCGTATTTCCTTTAATTTTTCAAAAACTAGGGTGATTAAGTCACCCTGCCTCGTTGTCACTAATGGTTTTATGGTGATATCTAGCAGTATTTGTTGATTAATTTAGAGTACAGGTTTTGAATTCCAGATATATATGAGGTTCTCATGCACTCTATGGTGAGCACATGTCCCTAAGTTGGAGCCAGATGTTACCCCCTAATATGTGGGGTAGATAGACGATTGTTTTTTCACTTGTAATATCACAAATCAATAGATGAACCAAAAGTGTGACCATTGTTGTATTCATGTATTGTATTAGGTCATTATTATATGATATTTGTAAAGTGTTTGACTTGGGTGGTATCTCTAGACCCTTTGTGGTTAGTCATGGCCCGTCCTCTTAGTTTCCATTTTCATTATAGTAATTTCCTTTATAGTCTTGTCTAACTACCCCTTGGTGGCATTAGGTTGGCACAATGTTGGTCATTTATGGCTTGGATAGGTATGAGAAGGACTTGAGATGGATCTATTAGAACATGAGATATAGGGGAACTGGTAGTCTCACTCACTCCTTTCTATGTAAAAGTGTTTCTCATGTTGTAAAGGTTGTCATACCTATAGAAGAAAACTTATCTTACAACTAAGCATGGACCCCCCTTCTTATGAATTTGCAAACTTTCTCATGCAGGTTCACATCTTTCAAGGAAGTTTCATAGTTTATGAGTTAGTACATGTATCTAAAGGCACTGGTAACATCCTATTAAGAACTTTTGGGATACTTTTGTATGCATGGGAATCCTATTGACATGCCATGTTTAATATATTTGAATTGTCTTCTCTTTCATCACTTTTTGAGTTGATTTTCACTTATTATGAGGGTCGACCCCTACATGTGGATGTACCTACTAATCATTTGAGAATGTGTGGTTTTATTTTGACTTTGAGAGGGTAATTCCATCATTTATGGAGTTCACTTTCATGGTATGAGGATGTATTCTTACCTTGTGTACTTCTAACTTGGACTTTGGGGCTTTATTGGAGAAGACATCCTCTTGCTTGGACCTTATCTACATCACACATGTGGACATATTGAGCACTTTGGGGAGTATTTTGAGGGGAACCCCCCCCAATTTTTATTGGATTCACACGTGTAAGGGATATTTGGAACATTTTGAGGATATATTTTATTTCTTTTTACGAGGTCAACCTCCCTAGATGAGGGAATACATGTTTTGAGAGTGGATAGCTTCAGTAGAAGTTATCTTTTGAAAAAATGCCTAGAATTCCACTAAATCAATGCCATTGGATGTAAAGTGGATGCACGATTTCCAAAATGTGGTCATAATAAAATTTTGGGAAAAAATTGACACAATTATGGTGATTTTAAAATCTGTCTTGTGAAGATTATCACTGAATTTTGACTACTTGTTTGCACATTTGGAGGAGGTTGTTGAGATATTTGAGGATCATATTGTTTGATATTTTGTAGGGGTTGTTCCACATGTTAAGGGAGATGTTTCACATTGGATACCATTTATTCCTTGATTTGAGCTTGTTGAGGGTCTTTTGATCCATTACTCATGTTTCATGGACATCATTATGTAGGTGGCATAGCCATCTCATATTTTACTCATTTTTTACCATACCTCCATGGTTTGTTGGGGAGATAATGGTAGTTTATTCTTTGCTAGAATAGATCTAGGAGAATATTATTTTTATATTGAGAGAGTCGTTAGATATATTCTCTATAAAAAGGGAAGCACCTCTCCTTATAATTCGATTGCTAGAACATGTGAAGATAACTCTTTGTCTACTTTATAATTATTCTATGGATGGATATATATAGTTCTCTCTTATAATTATGTCTTTTCGATGCTTTGCAAATTGATGAATGTTATTAGATCATTGGTTTTGGAGAATCAACTTTATGAGTAAGTGGTGTCTTTAAATATTTGTGGATTTTGTTTGTGAGTTATTGCAAGTGTGGTTATATTTCTCTAGTGTTAGTGGTGCACCCTCTTTCTATCTTCTTGATAGGTACCTTATCAAATAAAATGGATTATTTCTAGATGAGAATATTCCCTTTGAATCATCTTGAAGCTTGTAAGGAACTAGGAGTATTTTCAAGGTTTTATAGTGGACAACCCTGAATATCACCCTAGGTTCACTTAAATTTTCTCAAGAGAAACCTTAGTTGACCCCATATGTCCAAAAAATGTAGGAACTAGTCTATTCTTGTCTAGTCAATCATGAAATGAAAAATACAAAATTTTACTTATGTTTTAAGGTAAATATGATTTTTTGTAGCTTGCATATAAATTTCCACCCATAGAAACCCTAGACATCCTAGCTATCTTTCATGTGTTTGACTTGGAAAATCATCTAACTTTTAAATTTTGTTTTGCTAATTTATATTTCTGCATTTTTAGAATAAAACAACTTGTTTCTATTGGTTGTTATCTCTATTAAAATTTTCATATTCAACAAGGTTCATTATTTGTAGGTTTACTTGTTGTTTTAGCTATAGAACTCACTCATAAAAAATATGTTTAAGTGGTTGAAACATAATGTTGTTTATTATTGCAATGTATTCATTTTTAAAGAAAGTTTTATATCATAGTTTAGTAGATTTTATATCTATATTATTTTAAGATTAATTTTCATTGATAATCACTTAATCAAACCCCTAAATTGACCCTCAAAATTGAATAACCTAAATATGGAATTTACCTTGAGTAACCATCCTAATTCATGTTAAGACCTAAATAGTGGCACATTACCCATTAATTGGGTGATATTAATTTAGTATTTTTATTTTATTTATGTCGGCTTGGGTCCATTAGTTGTAATTATACCTCTTAGCCTCCTATATATACCAAGGATACATTTTCATTTGGAATCTTCTGGTATCTGTAAATTTATGTGGTGTATAAGGAGGTTGCCTCCTTGAAGAGGCTTATTATCTAAAATTCTCTCTTTCTCAAGGCTTTGAGTACTTGTTATGAGGTCTTTTTATCCTATTTTGATATTTGGTTCTTAACATTTGGTATCAGAGCTCAAGGTCTTGGGGTTTCGCTGTTACATCTGAGACACCTTGTAATTTTCTCTATAATTTTTTTCTACGATGTTTCAGAAGGAAATACTTATAGGATATTTATTAGACAGATCAAGGTCTTGGGGTACAAATTTTAGCTCTTGATTCCTTATACTTTTGGAGATATATCCTATTTAATATAGGGTTTTGGAATCATCCTGAATTTAGTGAGCGCAAAATTTTCGCTATAAAATTTTTTCTGTGACGTTTGAGAACCTGAAAATTGGAGGATATTCAGAGAAATTATCAAGGTAACTGTGATTAAACTTTCATATATATTTTCATCCTAACTTTGTATATACACCCTGTGTAATATAGGGTATCTGATTAGTCATATTAACTAGAATCAAATAGGTGTTCAGGGTAAAACAATGATATCTTCTTCAGTGAGTATCCAAATTAAGTGAGACTAGTTGCAATGGATAGTGGACGGTATGTAGTATTTATGGTGCAAGTTTCAAAATCAAATATCAGATATGTTTCTCTTAGTACTCTTTACAAGTATGCTCTCTTGGAAGGGCCAAAAATCATCAAGGTGTGGGGAAGTTACCATAAATTCCACTTGGCACATCCAATTTTGATCAGACCTGTGGAATTGTAGATAAGACATATCATAGAACTACATAACAAAATTTTCAAACCCATAAGGGCCGAAATTTTGGAGATACAGCAGAAGAAATATCATCTAGAAGAACAACCTCAAAATCAAGGTTTAAAAGTGATACTTGATCAACATGCCACCAAAAAAGGGAAATTCTACACAAAATAATCCTTCAGACAATCCTACTTGGACTCTTGATGGAGGTGAAGAAATGTGCAGGGACATAAATGATTTACAAAATAAGACAGTAACAAAAGATGAACTACAAGGGATGGTGGATTCAATTGAAGCTAAGTTGGAGGAAATAATGGATACTAATATGGATGGTTTAAAAAGGGAGATCATAGAATAATTGAAAACTTTCCTAATAGAAAGGCCACCTGAAAGTGAAAATGTATCCCATGAAATTCATGATGAGGACACAAGGAAGTTGAATCAAGACTGGAGAAACTACAACTTTGGTTTGAAGACCAAACACTTTCCTAAGATCGATATGAGGAAAATTTATGGCAAGGATATAATCACATGGATACTTCAGATGGAGCAGTTCTTTGATCTACATGATGTGCCACACACACAAAAGGTACGAATTTATTCTTTATATTTAGAACCCAATCAATTTGTGTGGTATCGATGGCTTTGTTCTCAAAAATCACTTGTCACCTAGACAATTTTCACGGAAGAAATGATAGCACACTATGAGGATATAAGGAGAAATACCTTATTTATCCAATTGATAAATCTCAAGCAAAATGGTTCAATTGTGGAGCACATTGAGAAATTCCAAAGATTGAATATAAAGGTAACATATATTCTCGATGAGTACCTGATTGATGTATTGATAAGAAATTTAAAGGATAACATTCAACATGAGGTTCTCCTTTGGGAAGCCAAATCATTGGAGAATGTGTTTAGGGTGGCGAGAAATGTTGAAAGTAAAAATATCGCTATGGCTACTAGAAGGACCACTCCTAACATCTATTGAGAGAATAATATTCCTTCTTCTAAAACGCCTCAACCTACAAGGTTGAAACCTCAACAATTGGAGGAAAGAAAAGTAAAATGTTTATGATTTAATTGTAACAACAAGTACAATAAGGGACATAAGTGTGGTGAGAAGAAAATATTCTACATAGATTGTGAAAAGGAAGAAGAACAAGAACCATCTCAAGATGAAAACTTAGAAGAGATTTCTTCTAAAGAGTTGACACCCATGAAATCATGTAATGCATTGGATGGAATTATAACTCCTAAAAACCTCAAGATTGAAGGATATATCAAAAAGAAAAAGGTAATTGTCCTAATTGATTATTGAAGTACTCATAATTTCATTCACTATAAATTATCCAAATCTCTCAATTGCTTTATATATCCAGCATTAGAGTTTCAAGTAATGATTGCTAATGGAGGAACTATCAATTTCTTAGTAAAATTACATAAGATCAATCCTACTATGGGGGAATATGTAA
The DNA here is from genome assembly GCA_000966675.3 of Picea glauca. Classification (NCBI taxonomy): domain Eukaryota; kingdom Viridiplantae; phylum Streptophyta; class Pinopsida; order Pinales; family Pinaceae; genus Picea; species Picea glauca. Next base: position 98,651 of record JZKD02S0317056.1, on the reverse strand, counting down.
TGAATATTCCAATCATTTCTATACCCATGGGTGGTGATGATTTCGTACTAGGATTCCAATGGTTACAATCATTAGGAACAATGGATTTTAATTTTGAAGAAATTTTCATGAAATTTTCATTATAAGGAAAGGAACTTGAGTTAAGGGGTATAACAGGGAAACCTAGTAAGGTGATAACCTCTAATGGCATGAAAAAATTATTGAAAAAGGGGCATCAAGGTGTAATTGTACAACTATGCTCACTAGATGTTTAAACATCTAATCCATCTATTCCCCTAGATCTCCAAGGGATCATTGATAAGCATTCCAAAGTATTTGAAGATATTCCTAGAGGTCGTCCACCCACTCAAAATCATGATCATGCTATTCACCTAATTCTTGGGAGTGTTCCTCCTAACATCAGGACTTACATATACCCTTATACCCAGAAGAGTGAAATTGAGCGTATGGTTGAACAAATGTTAGAGGCTGGTATTATTAGACCTAGCCAAAGTTATTACTCTCCATTGGTGGTAATGGTACTCAAGAAAGAGGGATCATGGCGTATGTGTCCAAATTATAGAGAGCTCAACAAGATCATTATTAAAGATAAGTTTCCCATTCCCGTCATTGATGAATTGTTATATGAACTACATGTAGCAATATACTTCACAAAGTTGGATCTTTGTTCAAGTATAATCAGATTAGAATGAAGGAAGAAGATATCCCAAAAACAAAATTATGAACTCATGAAGGCCATTATGAATTTTTGGTCATGCCTTTTGGCCTTACGAATGCACCTTCCACATTCCAAGGGTTGATGAATTCCATTTTCAAGCCCTTCCTTTGAAAATTTGTGTTAGTATGTTTTTATGATATACTAATCTATAGCAAGTCTCGGGAGGATCATGTTCGACATGTTGACAAGGTGATACAACTACTAAAGGAGAAAAAACTATATGCCAAATGATCCAAATGTATTTTTGGGGTGAAGGAGGTGGAGTATTTGGTTCATATTGTATCTCATGAAGGTGTCAAGGTAGACCCTAACAAGATTAAGGCCATGATTGACTGGACGATTCCAAAAACATTGAAGAATATTAGGTTTGACAGGTTACTACCGCAAGTTTGTTTGGAACTATGGAAGAATAATAGCACCTTTAATGACATTAACTAAGAAGGATGCATTTTCATCGACTCTAGATGCAACTCAATCTTTTGAACAATTTAAAGAGGCGATGTGGAAAGATCTTGTCTTCACCACACCAGACTTCAAAAAAACATTTATTATGAAATGTGATGCCTCGAGAAATGGCATTGGTGTTGTTATAATGCAAGAAGGAAGGCCCTTGATTTTGAAAGTGGGCCACTCAAGTGAAAGGACTTACACAAACCCATTTATGAGAAGTAAGTGGTGGAAATACTACATGCATTGAAGCAATGCCGCCCTTACCTAATAGGTAGGCACTTCAAGGTCAAAACATATCATGATAGTCTTAAATACTTCTTGGAACAAAGAGTGTCTTCAAAAGAACAACAAAAATGGGTGAACAAGATATTGGGTTATGATTTTGAAAAATCTACAAAAAAGGGAAGCAAAATATTGTGGCAGATGCACTCTCAAGAAATAATGGAGATGTTGAGGCCTTTCTCTATTCTATCTCGATCATCCAACCCAATTGGATAATAAAAGTGAAGGATGAATGGAAGAATGGTGAAAACGTGTGGGTTCTCATTCAAAGGTTGCAGCAGGATTCCACTGCATCATATACATTTTCATGGGAAAATGATTCACTATGGTACAAAGATCACTTATATTTATGTAATAAATCCCAACTCAAACAAAATGTACTCTTGGAATTGCACACCTCTCCGGTAGGAGCACACTTAGGAATTTTGAAAACCTACCATAGGGTCAAGAAGGAATGTTTTTAGGATGGCCTTAAAACTGATGTTCAAAGGTTTGTGGCAGAATTTTTGGTTTTCCAACAAAAAAAGGGGGAAACAATTAATACCCCAGGTCTTTTACAACCATTATCCATCCCAAGTCAGCGCTGGGATGAGGTTTCCATGGATTTCATCACAGGGTTACAAAAGTCTGAAGGAAAGAGTGTCATCATGGTGAATGTTGATAGACTGACCAAGTACACACACTTTTGTGCATTGTCTCATCCTTTCAAATCCAGTACAGTTGCCACCATATTCATGGAGACAATTCAAAAGCTACATGGAAGAACAAAGATTATTGTAAGTGACAGGGATCCCATATTCACTGGACATTTTTGGACAAAATTATTTTCTTGTTTGGGTACTCAATTGGCTCATAGCTCATATTATCATCCTCAATCTGATGGAAAAACTCAGATAGTGAACAATTGTCTGGAAGCATACCTTCATTGCTTTGTCTCTGATAAACAAACACAATGGTTCAAGTGGTTACCTTTGGCATAATGGTGGTATAGCACTTCCTTTCATACTACAACAAAAATGACACCATTTATGGCACTCTATTGATATCACCCACCTTCCATCACTTTTTCTCTAAAAGAAAATTATAAGGTTCAAGCAGTGGAATATCACATCGAGCATCAACAACAAGTTCTCCAAATATTAAAGGACAACTTGACCATGGCACAAAATCGCATGAAATAACAAGCAGATAAATATCATAGTGAAATAATTTTTGAAGTAGGGGATTGGGTATTTTTAACACTACAACCGTACAAATAGATTTCCCTCAAGAAAGATAAGAAGGATAATAAATTATCACCAAAGTACTATGGCCATTATAAGGTGTTGCAAAATATTGTTACTATGGCATACAAATTGGAGTTTCTTGCATCTTCGCGAGTACAACCAGTTTTCCATGTTTCATGATTAAAGACGGTTATAGGTGACAAGATACCATTTCAAACTATATTTCCAAAAATTGGCGAGGAGGGAAAAATCATATTGGAGCCTAAAGCTATCACTGACACAATAATTCACTAGCTGAGGAATATATCCATTTCAGAGTATCTCATTAAGTGGAGGAAACTACCTCCTGAAGATTCCACTTGGGAAGATGAGTCTTTTATACAGAAGCATCCATTATTACTCAAGTGTTACATACAACACATTTTTGAGGAGAGGGACATGTTAAGCCCTAAATAGTGGCACATTACCCCTTAATTGGGGAATATTACATTAGTATTGTCATTTTATTTATGTCGGCTTGGGTCCATTAGTTGTAATTGTACCTCCTAGTCTCCTATATATACCAAGGATACCTTTTAATTTGGAATCATCTAGTATTTGTAAATATATGTGGTGTATAAGGAGGTTTCCCCCTCGAAGAGGCTTATTATCTAAAATTTCCTCTTTGTCAAGGCGTTGAGTACTTATTCTGAGGTTTTTTTTATGTTATTTTGATATTTGGTTCTTAACAATTCACAACTCACATATTATAATAAATTGGTGGCAATTTGGATAGTAAAAAAGGTGACCTTTGACTTGGAATGTATATCCTTTGGAATCCTAGGTTCTACCAAGGAAGTGTCCCTTTTGTTGGATTTTCCTTTCACTAAAAAGAGGGAACTAGTTTTCGAGGTGACAATGGAAACACATTTTTTTTTACACTTGTCTTTGTATCTTTGTGAAGGATTTGCACTAGCATGCAATATTGTGTGATAGCAATCCCATAATTCCATATTTGACAAAAATAACTATATCGCCCAAATACACATGTTACATCTCTAGTACCAAGAAAAAGAGTCACAATGGCATCTTCTACTTTGAGTTGATTGATATTGCTCACTTGTTTCCAAGAATTTTCTTTATATGTGAAAGACTACAACCTGGAAGGTGACGCAATGGAGTAATAAGTCTTTTAGGTGGAAAGGGTTTAGGTTCACAATGAACGAATGTAACCCAACATTTGGGAATGGTACTTGGAAATATTTTCTATTACTTGGAGTGAATCTTTCTTTTTCTAGACAATCCTGAGTGAAAGAAAGGGCTTGGTGTTGTGGGAGTGAAATGAAAAGAACCTTAATGTAAATTCCATCATTAAAAAAACATCACCATCATTGTAGACAACATTAAAATAGAATCACAACCATCACAACCAACATTAAAACAAGGCTAAGATGATATGAAACTAGTACCTACCTTTGCAAGAATCAATTCCATGTGTGGTCAACCTATTTTCAAATTGATTCGAAATGTGAAAGTTGTCTTGGATTTGAATTCAAAATATTAATATGCTCCAAAAAATACACCACATATTAAAACCCATATCTTTAAACAAATACCTCACCATTCAAAGGGGTTAAGTAGACGATTGAACCAATGAACAATAGATGAGGTATACATATCTTTGTTAGGTTTCAAAGTACATGGCCTTGATTGGAATGGTAGAAATTGAGCCATGGAACAACAAAGATTAAGCCATAGATAGAGAGACAAAAATTGAGCAATGGAATGACAAAGATCAAGCCACAAACAAATATATAGAACATTTCAAGATCATTATGCTCACGTCATCTTCAAGAGTTATGGTTAGCGGCTTAAGAGCCCAAAACGACATCTTGAGAAGTTAGTATTTATAAATCATGGAAAGTTTTAAAATTTCAATCCATTGACATGCAATATGATTTTATTCAATAGTCCTAATTGTTATTAGAACAGTTAATAGTGCATCCTATGTTGTAATTAATGACATCAGGCCCTAATTTGCAATCTCCTTTGTCATTCTCGATTTCAGAAAATAATCTAAAGAGATTATCACCACTGATGTTGATATCAAGTTCAATCAATGAGATTCTTGCAATATTAGTAAATTCCATTTCTATCCCTTGTTTGAGCTAGTAAAGTCTAGTCGAAAGTTCCTACTCCACACAAATCATTTTTAATAGGTCAGATATATACTTAATTAATTACTTTGTTTTTCACAAAATTCCAAAGAAAATACTAAATAGATTCCTTTTGGAATCAGAAGTGAGATGATTTAAAATAAATTGTTAGATTGATTCTTTTTAACATAAGAGAAGTCAAATAGTCTAAATTGAAAATGATATGATAATAATAATAATAAATGAATTTCACATTAAAGATGCATTTACCCTAATTATAATAATTAATGTAGTGCAAGATTAACATTTTAGGAAATCATATTTTTATTTTAATATCTCCTTCTAGTCCTAAAAATTATGGCTTATAAATGCAACATTGTGAGGAGTGTATTGAGAAAATATTATTAGTTGCTAGGGGTTATCATTTTGGTGGTCTAATTAACGACTCATAAGAACCATATTCTACTCTTCTTCGCTTCTTTTAATAATTGTGTTGAAATATTCATTTTCCCTATGATTAAAACCCATAATCGTTGGAACATAAATTAGAAAACAAATTATTCATTACCTCAATCGATGATTTTCTAATTCAAATAAAAATAAAAATAAAAATAAAATATATTAAAAATACAATGCTATTTTATATAAAATTCGTAAATTGAATTGTTTTTAATCTCTTTTAAAATAGAAAAAGAAAATAACAAGTAAAATTACTCTAGGAGACCTAGATGATAGCTCTACCACTTTTCTACCCTTTATTGCACTCTCGAACCAGTAATGGCGCCCCCCACTCAAGGAGGACCCGCCCCCATCTTATGAAATTTATTGGCAGGAAAGAACCATCCGACTAAGCCACTTGCCCTCACTCCTGAAACCTCCAGTATGCCCAGCCCAATGGAAATATAATAGACAAAAGAATATTCGATAAGCTCAGAATTGATCCTAGATCAGAACCATTAGAACCTGAAAGCTGAGAAGAAAAGTCCAACGACATGCATCCCAAAATGAGAGGAAATCCAATAGTACAAAATCGTGTCTCCCCTCCTGGGTGAGGACATTCAATACATGCAATATCACGCCCTCATGAAAATTCATGGGCCTTTGGACTCTAGAGAAAGTGCTCATGTGGTGGATCAAAACCAGATGGAAGCCCAAAGGGGATGTGTCCCTGAAATTGGGATCTAAAGGATTCTTTACAACTATCTTCAACTTGGTTGAAGATCGAGAAAGAGTCTTCCAAGGTGGTTTGTATTTTTTTAAATCTACATGTCTATACATGAGGATATGGAAATAGAACTTTAGTTCGGAAAAGGAAGATTTCATTGTTGTTCCGGTCTTGATCTGATTGTACTTGCTTCTACAGAAGTACTAGCGCTTAGAAATTATGGAAGGTATTGGAAACACACTCCACGATAGCAGAGGCTACCCTCCAAGGTCGATATACCTCTTATGTCAGGATATATGTCTACCTTAATGTCTCCAAAGCCCTTCCTGAATCAATATGCCTCAAATATAGAGATGCAGGCTGGCTTCAGACCCTTTATTATGAACACATTCCTTTTTGGCACAAAAAATCCCATGTTCATGGACACATTTTCAAGGTATCTTCCTGAACAAGCAGCCAAATCCCCCTAATCCCTAATTTGAAAAGGACTAGGTAGGTTTTGAAAACTTCCAAGCAAAGCGCAAGGCCCAAAATAAAATACCTACTCAGCCGAACTCCAAAGGTCCTCGCATAAGAAACAATTTTGACTCACTAGAAAAAATCCTAGAGCAAGAAACACCTAGCCCAACCCCCTCAACCGAGACCAAGTTAAGTTCCCCAATTGGTCCAGAAAAGAACCATTCTACTACCCTAGTCCCCACCTCCCCCAAGTTGGATCTCCGAATACAAGACCGAGATGATCCAATGGTCCCAATTGATTCCCTAAATCTAGAAGAGGATGAGATCAAAGACATGGATCTAAAAGATCTAGACCTACAAGGCATAACAACATAGTGTGAACAAAAAGAGGAACACTCCATACCAGATCAACAAATCAGACTATTGCAAAGTTCTTTGATTAAATCAAGGAATAAGGAGAAAGGAGCAATGACACAAAAAGGTAAGAATCATATCCTTGCATATCCTATCACTGCATATTTAGGAGTCAAGAACACCTCAAGTAAAGAAATTATCAAAGCTTCAAAAGATGATAAAAAATGAGGAAGGTCCTCCAATAAGAAACTATTACAAGAATTAGGAGAACTTCTTCTAAATTCAGGAAGAAACAAGAGCATGCAAAAAAATTCTCTTCACACCCCCAACCTTCCCAATGAATCTTATCTCCTAGAATGTAAGAGGCCTTAACAACCCCAGTAAACAAAGGTGCTTAAAGACCTTGATAACTGATGAAAAACCCTCTATAATGATGTTACAAGAAACAAAAAGTTCTTCTATAACTATGGAAAAAATGGCCACCAGATGATGGAAAGGATGCAATGTTATAGAAGTATATGCCAAAGGGGAATCAGGTGGACTGGCTATCCTTTGGAACCCCCAAAAAACATCCCTTTCTTCTTTCCTCACCACCTGTCACTCTATTTCAACCAAATTCCAACCAATAGGATCTGAGCAAGCTGGTTTTAACACCAATAGGATTGGTTCGACCATTGTTGATTATCTTTGATATAAATTGTTTGTCTTTCATGATATTATTCATATGTATCTTGATCAATGTATTTATTTATATCTTCAGGAATTTCCTTCAAGAATTTTCATGTGTTTTGGTGTAAAATTCCACTCTTGTTTGTGCAAGAGTCAATTGATTCCTCCTGGTGTAATTGTTTAAATAGTTATCTAATTTCCTTTTCCACCACTCATGACTATCCTCGAAACTCAACATCTATGGATGCGTGAAACTATTGTATAGTCTCAGATCATGTACTATTGACAACATAAACAATGTTGTAATTTAAGGGATTACACAAAGAAGTTACTAGTTGTGTAGATACACAACATAGTATATAGAATAAATCTATAGTAATATATAAGAATGCATACATAGAAGGAGAATAAGAGAAAGGTATTATCTATGAAGTTCATGGACCATCTGAGGGATATTATCTTGAGGGCCTTAGAAAATTGTGCCATGTATATTTTTTCACATATGAAGTCCATGGCATCCCAAAAATTCTCAAATATGAACCAATGCCTCTTGGGTTCTCATCCCCCTCATACAAAGCTAGGTGATGACACAACATTTTTTTTGCGAAAGGGGGTTTCTACTTTAACTGAAGGTTTTTTTGTGGGGTCAAATGCATGGATGGTTTGAATCACTTCATTGATTACTTATTAGTATTTACGTCAACTAACATTGGTTCAACTGGATGTGGTATTTCGTTCGTTTGACAAACTTGATCTATATACCTAATGAACCTACTTATTCTTGATCACAACTCTCAATTGAGACTATGTGTTCCTCTTCAGATGTTAAAATCGGTAGGGGGGATACTACCATGATATCGTTAATAGAGATGAGTATATAGTTTCCACCTTCTTTGACATTTACCCAATTTCCTTCAGTCTAGGGTATTTGAACCCAAATTCCATCAATAACTTGTCCTTGATTGTTTATTCTATGGCACACTAAATAAATGCTAGAACATATTTGTAGGAATCGCCGAAGGAATTCTCTAATTGTGGGACTTTCTTGGTTTGATTTTGGAAATCTAGGCAATGCTAATCCCAAATCCCTGGCATACATACCTTCATTATTCTTTAATATTTGAAGGGCACTAATGCTACCCTCTAGCAATTGCAACTCTTCATCCAATTCAAGAACCATCAGGCATTCTTCCACTTCTTCATTTGGATAATCGATATCAAACTTAGATTGTTCTATCACTCCAGGGACTCATCGCTCATGAGGACCTCTTTCTCTTTTGGATTTACAAGGGTTCACAACATCATGTATCTCAGTCCTTCTCCTCTATCTTTTGTCCATTTCAATATTTTGAAGATTTATTATTGGCTTATGAAATTTCATTCTTCTTCCAACCATTTTATTTATTTCCTCATCTAGTGTAAATTCTCTTTGTGTTTTGGTTGATGTCCTCCCTTTTCTTGACATCCTTGTAGTGTCTTCTTCAGCGTAGGTCAACTAGGGGTTACTCAAGTTGAGGCATCTCATGATTAGTTCCCCCCCATTGATGACCTAGATTTTACTCTCAGTTGACGATGGAAATACTTGTGATCATGTTCATTTTTGTAGAAAATATTCCCATGCATATTTTTTATTCTTATGGTTGGTGCTAAAACAAATCTCCCAATCCTCTTCTTTTTTCTTCTAGTTAGAATTGATGAGAGTTCTCGGGGGAGGTATTGCTTCAAAAATGAGACTAACACCCTTATCAATTAGGAGTTTATGCAACATTGTTGGTATTGTGCAATGAAAAATATCATGGAGGTTTTCATAGAATAATATTTTGATGTTGTCGAGGGACATTTTTTATTCTAGCTGTTGTTCTTCATAGAATTTTTTTGCGATTTGTTGAACCCACTCATACGGATTGGTTTGACCACCATTTATTAGCTTTGATATAAAGTGTTTGTCTTTTGTGATATTATTCATGTGTATCTAGATCAATGTACTTCTTTATCTCTTCTGGGATTGCCTTCAATAAGTTTCATGTGTTTTGGTGAAAATTTGCACCCTTGTTTGTGCACGAGTCAAATGATTCCTCATGGTTTAATTTTTCAAATATTTATATAGTTTCCTTTTCCACCACTCAAGAATCTCCTCTGTAACATCCCCGACCACCAACTCCATTGTCGAGAAACACTACTACGTGGAACAATCTCTCTCTCTCTCTCTCACACAC
>JZKD02S0317056.1:68791-88832 GCA_000966675.3 Picea glauca | reverse complement strand
TACTACTAACATACATAAATAATGGAATTAACAGTAATTCATAATTGCAATGGAATACATGATACATTTCAAAGACACAGACATACATCACATATAAATTAAGTACATAATTAATACTTATCTTTTAACTGGAATAACACCACCAACAACGTGAAGACCTTCCACGAACCTCCCATCCTTAGACTACGCTGCTCATCACTCTTAGCAATAAGTCACCCCCGAGCTGGGAATAAGCTCCATCGGGCAAGGGAATCCTAGGCTAGGAAAGGTCAACATGAAGACACACAGTTTATGAGTATGGATTCTCTCCCAGGATCCACTTATACCCACTTCTCATAGACTCTCATTCCCCACATGCCTGCCCCACCCTAGGAATATACACCTTCACTGTCACACCGGACAGTCCTTCGGTTGATAAACCTCCTTTGACTTGGGATTCAACAACAGGTCAGACCAGAATTCTCTAAGCTCTGTGGAAGCTACATGACCCCTTCCAGAATTTCTCACTTCCTCTGTGCACTCTCTCACCTAGAGAGAGTCACTCACAGGCATGACAACCTGCTTCTTCGACCACAACCACCTCTCTCACCTAGAGAGAGTGTTGCACACAGGCCTGACAACCTGTTTCTCCAGCTCCGTTCCTGCACAAGGAGGACAACAGTAAGGATCAGCAAGGAACAAATGATGACAACAGTTCACACTTAGCCAAGGGACCGTGTGACCACAACAACCCACAATTATAATACACACGACATAGACAATTACAGTATGCTCAGGTTTCATAGAATACAACAATACAAACGGTTAGAAGTGAACTCAGATTTGTAGTGTGGATAAAATGGGTTCAAAGGAAATAGAGGAGGCACAGCTCAATCCACGAGTTTTCCACTATTTTTTAGGGTGCGTAACAAGGAATCAACGTATAGATCGAATGCAGACTCAAATGGTTCAGATGGAGGATGCCTCAGCTTCTCAGGAAAATATCCTAGGTTGGCCTCATGGTTTCGGGTTTCGGAGCTGTGTGAGGTATGCAGAGATTAGATGCAGAGGCAACCATTAAATTCTGCTTAATTTTTAGCATTTGTTCTTCCATTTCCTTGAGAAACTCTAGCCCAACCACTGCTCTATCAGCTGGATTATCCCAGCTCATTGGAGTATTTCACTTTCTACCATAAAGTGCTTCAAATGGGCTCATCTTCAATGATGCTTGATACCCATTATTGTAGGCGAATTCTACCAAGTGTAGGTAGTCTTCCCATTTAGATGGTTTGTCCATCACATACATCCTGAGCATGTATTCTATTACTTTGTTCACCCTCTCTGTCTATCCATAAGACTCAGGATGACAAGTAGTGTTGAATTTCATATTCATTCTGAATCCTTTGAACAACCCCTTCCAGAACTTTGAGGTAAAATTCGGGTCCCTGTTAGACACAATTGTCTTGGGAATACCATGCAATCATGTTATTTCCCTCATAAAAATATGAGTAACGTTAGCTTCCTTGTGAGTAGTCTTCAATGGAATAAAATGGGAAGCTTTCATAAGATTGTCCACCACCACCATGATTGAATCATGTTGCTTGCCTTTTTTGGGAACTCCTATGATGAAATCCATTGTCACTACCTCCCACTTCCACTCAAGAATGGGTAAAGGTTGCAGCAACCCTATTGGGTGCCTGTGCTCAAATTTAACCTTCTGGCACTCCATACATCTGGCGATGTATTCTGCAATATATTTCTTCATACTTGGCCAAAAGTAATGGCTCTTGACTGCTGCCACATTTTTCTGATATCCAGGGTGCCCAACATAAGGCACATTATGCATTTTATTCAAAATCATAAGTTTCAAGTCCTGTACATTAGGTACATAAATTATGTTCTTGTACAAAAGTGTTCCATCGGTTTCCAATTTATAATTTTCCACTTTCTGTGGCATCTTACCTTGTTTCATCTTTTCTACCAAATCCTTGTACTACAAATCTGCATTTGCAGCCTCCAAAATTCTGCCTTTAATATCAGTTCAGTACATGCTAATGGTTGTATCATGAAATTCATGCACTCTCCTGCTGAGTGCATCAACCACTTTGTTTTCCTCTCCTTTGATATGCTTGATATCAAAGTCATACTCACAAAGAAACTCTAGCCACCTATTCTACCTAGCATTCAAGGTTGGTTGATCAAACAAATACTTCAAACCATTATGGTATGTCCTCAGTTCGAACCTCATTCCCATGAGGTAATGCCTCTATTTATTTAGAGCGTGTACTATTGCTGCCAACTCCAAATCATGAGTTGCATAGTTCCTTTTGTTCTCTATCAACTTTCTGCATTCATAGCAAATTATGAATCCATTCTGACTGAGGACTCCTCCCAGTCCTTCTTTGCATGCATCTGTGCACACTACAAAGTCTTCATTCGGATCTGCAATCCTCAAGATTGGAGCACTGGTTAACAATTGTTTCAATTGCTGGAAGATTCTCTCACATTCCTCTGTCCACTAAAATTTCTTCTCCTTCCTTTGCAAGGAAGTGATAGGGTGAGCTATCCTCGAGAATCCTGTAATAAAACTTCTGTAATAACCATCTAGACCCATAAAGGACCTGACTTCCATCACGTTCTTTGGCGCTGAACATTCTCGGATGGCCTCAAACTTTTCAGGATCTGCATCTATCCCATCCTTCGAAATAATATTCCCCAAGTAATGGATCTGCTCCTGATAAAACGAGCACTTGCTCAACTTGGAATACAATTGGTTCTCTCTTAACACCTGCAACACCATCCCCATATGTTGTTCATGCTCTTCCTCTGACTTGGAATACACCAGAATGTCATCCAGGAAGACTATGACAAACTTGTCTAGATAGTCCCTGAATACACCATTCACCAGGCACATAAAAACAATGGGTGTGTTCGACAACCCAAACGCTACCACTGTGAACTTGTAATGACCATACCTTTTTCTAAAGGCGGTCTTGTTGATGTATTCATCCTTTATTCTTACCTGGTGATATCCTGATCTAAGATTTATCTTCGAAAATATCTTTGCATCCTTCAACTAATCGAAGAGGTCATTAATCCTCGATAGAGGATACTTGTTCCTTATAGTCACTTTGTTCAATTGTCTGAAATCGATACATAATATCAAGCTCTCGTCCTTCTTCACGAACAAGACCGGGGAACCCCAAGGTGACACACTTTGGCATATATACCTCTTCTTCAGAAGCTCTTCAAGATGCAATTGCAGTTCTTTCAGCTCTGGTGTACTCATTCTATAAGGAGCTTTCAACACTGCAGCTGCTCCAGGAATCAAGTTTACAGAGAAGTCAATATCTCTTTTCGGAGGTAGTCCGGGTACCTCCTGAAATATATCCTCAAACTCATTTAGTACCGCATGGTCTTCAATCTTTGACACCTTATCCTCAGGTGCTTCCTCCAAGTGGGATACAAATAATTGACAGCCTTTCCTGAAGAACTTCTTCAGCTGCATTGTTGATATTTCTTTGATAGCAACAACTCTAGGAATTCCTTGGACTGTTTTCTGATTTCCTTCCTCATCTAGGCAAGTGAATGCCTTCTTACGACAGTACAATATGGCATGGTGTTGGTCCAACCAGTCCATCCCAATTATACAGTCATAAAAACCTAAAGGCAAAATGTTCAATTCAGCCTTTGTGCTCAGTCCATTCATGTCCACAAGACATGACTTAACTAACTCAGTGAATTTCCTCTTAGTTCCTGTAGCCAGCTGTACTAACCAAGACTTTTCATGTTTGCTTCTCGACAATTGAAAACTTTTCACCACTCTAGGATCTATATAACTATGGCTAGCCCATGAATCAATTAAAATAGTAAATGGTTGGTTGTTAATCATACCTTCCACTTCAACCATGTGCGATTGGTATTCTTCTTGCTTGTTGTCTAGGGCTGCCTAGATCCTGGGTATTGTACTGCCCATGTCCTCCACTATTTCAGCCTGCTGAACATTGTGGACAACTCTCACTTTGTCATTTCTGTGGGGGAAATATCTATACCTATGGTTTCGTTTACAACACCAACATTCCTTAGGTCATGGTCTTGGCATTTTCCCACCCACTTCATCCTTCCTGGGCTCTCTAAAAGATGGATGTCTTTGAGGATTGTTTCTGAAAAAGGGTGGCTTAGTTCCCTTCTTCCTCTGATCCATCTTGAATTTCTTCTTGTCTTCCCAAGCCTTCTGAAAAGTAGGATTCTCTCTTTGTTGCTCATATAAGCATTTCACTCTTCTTATAGTTTCTTCCACTCAGATACCTTTGAATCTTGAAAGTCTCATCCTTGATGAACATAACATACTTCAGTAATTCCAAAAACCTTCGTTCATACTCATCAATGGTCATGCTACCGAGCTTGAGTTCAAAGAACTCTTTCATCTTTCTGTCATAATATCTTTTAGTCAAATATTTCTTCTCAAAATATCTCTTGAATTCTTTCCAAGTGATATGATTCTCTCTAATGTGTTGCACCTGCACAAGCTGATCCCACCACATGGATGCTTTTCCACTTAGTTAATACATCGCAATTCTTCCTTCTGCATGGGAGGAATAATTATGTAGTTGGAAATATTTTCTCATGCCAAGAAACCATGTCTCGACATATTCCTCCTTCTTATGTTCTCCATCAAACGTAGGAGGCTTAATCTTGTTCATTTCTCTCTTCAGTTCATCCACTCCAGATCTCCTGTGATTTCTAGTAGGAGATGGGCTTGAACTACTATCTTCCCTCCTCTTGGAGAGACCTTGGGAGTGATGATGGTGTCTACCAACACTCCTTGATCTTCTTCCCTCAGAAGTATGGTGACTCCCTGTTTTCTCGAGTCTCTCTCGTTGTCCAACTTCTTTTCAATTCTTTCCAAACTCTTCATCAACTTTAAGTTGAATTATCCCTTTTGTTCCTTGGATTTCATGAGATTTCTGCAATCTGCTCGATGAGTTTGGGCATCTTTCTGAAATATTTCAATGATTTTCATCATATGCCCTTCCTTATATATCTCTTCTCCATGCCCATTGGAGTTCAACCCTTCAACTCCCAAATGAACATCCATCCCTTCTATTTCATTCTCTGAACTGGAAGCAATATGTGCCTCTTCCATTTCTTTACCCTTAGTGGCAACTCTAATCGGTCCTGACACTCGTTAAACTTATGCAAACACAATGTGCGAACAATTGGAATTTTTCAGGTGATCATTCCTTAAAAATTCCACAGCATTCATAAAAAAATCTAATTCGAGAAAACGTTCAGTTTTGATTCTCTATGATTCTCCTTCAATCAAGAATCCCCGCAGATTTATTCTTTTAGAGCTATGCTTTGCTAAGTTTTCGGGCACTATCCCCTTTCTCTCAGTCCCCAACCGACACGACCATGGGTCGTGACAAATATCTATATCAATAAGCGCTTACTCGGGCCTTTGACCTTCATCTTCAGAATATTTTCAAAGCAAAAAAAAACGATCTCTCGGAGTTTTGAGTTACTAAACTCGCAAAGTAGATTGGATCAACAGTCCACGTCTACCCAACATCCAATGACTGACACACACTATGGAACTTTTGGTGTCTAAGTTCCAGGACTTCGGGACTTCGGAAGTTCGGAGCATTGGGACTTCAGAAGTTTTCACACTTTCTTCCTTTCTATCATTCAAGTTCCAAAATTCTGAACCTTGGGTCCATATGGTACAGATGTCACCAACTTAGGTGGTGGCACATGGCATGTATAAGAAGGTCCACGTCACCTCTGGCGACGTCATTCGGCCCCACCATGCCTACTCTCGCTTCAGAACTTCATACATCAGAAGTTCTCTCCTCAACATACCATAATTCTCCTGAAATCTAAAATCACGATCTGCTCCTTTGCTTGATCCAACAGTCAAGCTATTTTCCTACGATCTACAGTGTATATCTCCTTCGGGACTTCGACGCTTCGGTTTTCGGCCTTTCTCATGACTTTGCATCAATCTTCTCTAAAGTCACGAAGTCCGAAGGGCTTCCCAGGTTAATCCTTTTGTGCTTTCTCCAAATCTGACGGTCGTAAAGGTTTTTCCCTTCCTTCTGAACAAATCCTATGGCTCCCACACCCCAAGTGTTGAGCTCTCTCTCTCTTTCCATGGTCAAATACCACGTCATCTTTAGTTTTATTCTACCTCTACTCCTACTAAGCTTCGTAACATGGCCAAGTAACCCCTTGACACTCAGAAACATTCTAAGGTTCAAAATTCATTCCTCTTAACACAATTTCTACTTGAAACCTTGGGTTGGAACTGAGTTTTTTCCATTTCGACAACAACTTCTTCCAAACTCTCGCTTCAACTTCCACTGACATGGCCCATTCAGGCTCAACATTGAAACCTTGGCTCTAATACCATATTGTAACATCCCAGGCCATCAACTCCACTGTCGGGGAACACTACTACGTGGAACAATCTCATACATATATATATATATATATATAACATGCATATGTAATGAAAATTAACAGAACAATACAGAGTAATCACAGGATTATTGCTAACATACAGAAATAATGGAATTAACAGTAATTCATAATTGCAACGGAATACATTTCAAAGACACATACATGCATCACATATAAATTAAGTATAGAATTAATACTTATCTTTTAACTGGAATTACACCACCAACTGTATGCATACCTTCCACGAACCTCCCAGCCTTAAACCGCCTTTCTCATCACTCTCAGCAGTAGGTCACCCCCGAGCTGGGACTAAGCTCCACCGGGCAAGGGAATCCTAGGCTAGGAAAGGTCAACAGGAAGACACACAATTTATGAGGATGGATTCTCTCCCAGGAGCCACTTATGCCCACTACTCACAAAATTTCATTCCCCACATTCCTGTCCCACCCCAGGAGTATACACCTTCACTGTCACACTGGACAGTCCTTCAACTGCTAAACCTCCCTTGCCTTGGGCTTCAGCGAAAGGCCGGACCAGAATTCTTCGAGCTCTGTGGCAACTACAGGACCCCTTCCAGGAGTTCTCACTTCCTCTGCACACTCTCTCACCTGGAGAGAGTCGCTCACAAGCCTGACAACCTTCTTCTTCAACCACAACCACCTCTCTCACTTGGAGAGAGTGTTGCACATAGGCCTGACAACCTGCTTCTTTAGCTCCGTTCCAGAATAAGGAGGACAACAGTAAGGCTCAACAAGGAACAAATGACGACAAAAAATCACACTCATTCAAGGGACTACATGGCCACAACAACCCACCATTATAACACACATGACATAGACAATTACGGTAGGCTTAGGTTTCACAGAAGACATCAACCCAAACAGTTAAGCACGAACTCAGATTTGCAGTCTGGATAAACTGGGTTCACATGACACACATGAGACACTAATCAGTCCACATGTTTGCCACTGGTTTTCAGGGTGCGTGACAAGGAATCAACGTAGAGATCGAACGCAAACTGAAACGGTTCAGACGGAGGATGCCTCGACTTCTCAAGAAAACGTCCCAGGTTTGCCTCACAGTTTCGGGTTTCAGAGTTGCATAAGGTATGCAGAGATAAGACGCAGAGGCAACACAGTTAATACAATGGACACAAGAATAGAGAATGAAACCCCATCATGGATCAATTATTGGGTTAAATTTCATGTGCCTGGGTCGACACATGTTGCCCATGAAGTTGCATGCACTCTATCAAGTATGCGTTCCCTTTTCCAGGAACTTAGGATAAAAATATACCTTTCACACCACTTTGGAATAATAATAAATTATTATTCAAGGACTTAAGCCCTCAAGCTTAGCCCCTCTTCCAACCTTTCATTCCCCTCTCCCTTACCAAGCCTTGTGAAGTCTTAGTCCCCCATCACTCTTTATTCATGGTCGGTCGGCACACAACGATGCTTATATTTTATTAATGATATGCATAATTAAATATACAAAAATCAGGCTCCTGGTCTTTATCACCTAGGCTCTCTGGCCTAAATAACACATAATCCCACCAACTTATATACACTTGGCTCACGAGCCTATAAACATGATTACAATACATAATATAACCGTGGCATGTCCTTGGGGTATTACTTCCTCTAAAGTAAACATTTATGCATGCATGGAACTATTATACAATTCCAATTCATGTACTACCAACAAGATAACCAATGTTTTAATCTAAGTGGTTACACAAAGAAGTTACTAGTAATGCACATACACAACATAGTATATAGAAGCAATGTACAATAATATACAAGCATGAATACATAGAAGGAGAAAATGAGAAAATTAGTAGTGGAACTAACAATAGGTAGTCTTTTATTATAATATATAAAGCACCAAGTCTCTTTCTTCTCTCTGTTGAACCATATAATCACATCTATTTATATATTGATATTGCTGGTAGGTAGTTACCACTACTCTAACTACCCTGGTTGGTCAACCAACCCTGGCGGATGACTAACTTGACTACTTAGTTGGATTTTCTCTACAACTGACTGACATATTACATTGGTTGATTAACTAGCCTAGTTAACTAGTTGACTAGGCCCTCCAATAGGCATTCAAAGGGAGTAAAGGAGGTTGACTTTTGAACTTCCATGTCCAACAATCTGTTCTCACAAATGCATTGAAAATTACCCCTTCCAAGGGAATATTCATGGAATCCACCTACAATGGATTAATCACAAGCAATATAATTTACTCTCAGTTGACGATGAAAATACTTGCGGTCATGTTTATTTTTGCATAAAATATTCTCATGCTTGGACTTTTTACTCATGTAGTTGGTGCTCAAAAATTTCTCCCACTCCTCTTGTTTTTTCTACTAGTTAGAATTGATCAGAGTTCTCAAAGGAGGTCTTGCTTCGACAATGTGACGAACACCCTTATCAATTAGGAAATTGTGCAATGAAAATTGTCATGAAGGTTGTCGTAGAATAGTATTTCGATGTTGTCGAGGGACATTTGGTATTCTACTTCTTGTTCTTCATAGAAGTCTTATGTGATTTGTTGAACCCACTAGTATGGATTGGTTCGACCATTGTTTATTAGATTTGATAGTTTTTTTTTTGTATTTCATGATATTATTCATGTGTAGCTGGATCAATGTATTTCTTTATCTCTTCTTGAATTGTCTTCAATAATTTTGATGTGTTTTGGTGAAAATTTGCATCCTTGTTTGTGAAAGAATCAGTTAATTCCTCCTGGTGTAATTTTTCAAATAGTTATCTAATTTCCTTTACCACCACTCATGAATCACCTCTAATCTTAACATCTATGCATGTATGGAAGTATTATACAATCTTGATTCATGTACTACCGACAACAAAACTAATGTTGTAATTTGAGTGATTACAGAAAGAAGTTGCTAGTAGTGCACATACACAACATATTATACATAAGCGTTCTACCAAATAATCACATCTATTTATACATTGATAATGTTGGAAGGTAGTTACCACAAATTAACTACATTGGTCGGTCAACCTACCCCGACGGTCGACTGACTTGACTACTTAAAGTTAACTTGTTTCTGCAGTTCACTAACATATTAATTTGGTCGATTAACTAACCTAGTCAACTAGTGGAATAAGCCCTCCAACATGGATTCAAAAAGAGTAAAGGAGGTTGACTTTTGAACTTCAATGTCCAATAATCAATAGCATTCTTCATGAAATTCACTTACACCAGAATAATCACATACAATACTACTAACTGAATAGAAAACAATAAATTAAAACTACATATTATTTAATATTATTTAACCATATGAACATATCACTAATACCTAAAAACTAAAGTAAAGTGATAAGATGCTAGATGAAATTCAACTAATAGATAATATTTATAACATTAAATTATTAAATAAATGATTTTTTTTTGTATAGTTAAACTAATGTATGCTAGATGAAATTCAACTAATAGATAATATTTATAACATTAAATTATTAAATAAATGAATTTTTTTTATAGTTAAACTAATGTCTATACTTTAAGAAAAAAATTATGAACTTTTGTTTTGTATTAGTATTAGCACATCTAATTTTGAAACATATAAGAAGAATAATAGTATCACTATGTTTTTCATATACACTCTAAATTATTGGATCCTCATGTGTGACACTTTTCCATTCACCTAACACAAGGAAACAAAGGAAGGGTTTCCTCTTAAAATCTTCCTCAATATTCCAATGATGCCTTTAGCCTTTAACATTCTTCCATGGCACCAAGCTGGCACATAAGCACGTGATCTCCTTAAAGCTAAAATTAAAATTATTGGATCTCATCACTTTTCCATTCACTTAACACAAGGAAGGGTTTCATGTTAAAATCTTCCTCAATATTCTTATGATGCCTTTAACCTTTAACATTCTTCTATGGCACCAAGCTGGTAAGCAGGCACGTGAGCTCTTTAAAGCTAAAACCCCTCTTTTGTGCATTGCGATCATTCATTCATTTTAGTGCAATTTGTTTACCTTAAAAATGAGACTCATCGTGAGTTCTTACTTAAGCCTTCAAAAGCAAGTTAGATATAATGTGATTTGGCACACTCCCATCCTTTAATTCTCGACTCTTCTTACCCTAGAGACTCCTCAAAGTTTTGAAACTACGATCCCAAGTAATTTAAGACAATGTTTTTAATGTGAAGATTGGATAGGTCATAGGTCAGCTCTGTGGCGGATATTTCTTATCGCTGCCTCTCCCTGGTCTTGGTCCAAATTCACGATAGTTATTAACTTTTATTGGAATAACAGAAAAATTGTTTTACCAAAAGTTACGACCATACGTCCATACGCATTCAACAATGCTGGCTCCCCGTGATTTGCCCTCTATATAAACATTAGATTACAAACAGAAATCATAACAAAAAACAAGACAGCCTCCTCCGTTGCTTATCCAATCGTCAGCGATAACATAATCGAACGTCCCCTTTCAACATCATCGTCTGCAATTAATTGCAATGGAAACGGAGAGGAAGCAGAATAATGATATTGTGAGACTGAGGAGCTCTGATGGCAAAATATTCGACGTGGAAGAAGCGGTGGCATTGCAGTCGACCCTCATAAAGAAGGTGGCGGAGGACATTGGCGCTGAAAATCCCATTCCTCTGCCCGCTGTGTCGAGCCACATTTTAGAAAAGATTATCGAATATTGCAGATATCATGTACATCATCCCCCACGTCCCGTGAAAAGCGCAGACGATGGTGACCAATGGGATGTCGACTTTGTGAATGTAGATGTTCCCACTCTGTTCCAACTTGGACAGGCTGCCCACCATCTGGATATCATCTCTCTTATCGATTTGGTGGCTCGAACTATTGCCAATGTAATTACGAGGTGGGAAACGCCTGAAAAAGTGCGTGAGATGCTCAACATTCAAAATGATCTTACCCCCGAAGAGCAGCAGAGGATCGAGAGTCAATTTCCGTGGAAATAAGTAAAATGTAGTTATTCTGAAAGTCAATGGATAACATGTAATTACTATTTTGTATTCACAATTATATATCAATATTTACTATTCTGTAAACCAGTTGTGTTTTATTAAGTTGTTTACTGTAATTGTCAATTATAATCCATATATACTATGACCATTATTTCCATATATAAGATGGAATGTTTGAATTACTTCACCCCTACACTTATAATCCATATATACTATGACCAATATTTCCACATATAAGATTGAAGGTTGGAATTACTTCACCCCTACACATTTTTTTCAGACTGGAAAAAATCCTATATTAAAAATATAAAGATAACTATACACTAACAGTTCAAAAAAGCCAAAGCAGCTTTCAATCAACAATTATACTTATCACCCCAAAAAGCATTCATAACTTTAGAATTCCAACAAAAAAAAATACAGTCCCTTGCATGATCCAAAAACTTCAGACCAAAGCGAAAAAAAACTTCAGACCAAAACGAAAATATACAGTTTGGAAAATAGGCGAACAGTCGAAAGGCTCTAGATGAGACCACCGAATAAATCCAAGGCCTGCTTAGAGAGTAGATCAGCTGCCATATTGAACTCCTTATAAATATGTTGTATTTTCAGCACCTGGAAATTTGAGCTCAGGTGACGTATTCTTTCCATCCAAGGATGTAAGAGATCACTTGCATATTATTTTTTAGAAAACTAATAAATTATAACTTTTGAATTTCCCACCAGCTATAAACATGAAATCTTCTTAAAATGAACAAAGAACAAAATACATCATAAGTCCAGTATCTCCTCCCTTGAATTGGTCCCATGACCACAGTTCATTTTAATCATTTTAATGCTGAAAACACTCTAAACTGGACATTTTAGAACAGCCCCTGCACCACATCTGGCATAGATATTTTGTGAAGCACCATAAAAAAAAACAATTGCAATATTAGTCTCCAATAAAGGAGGACTAGCTATTCTTTGAATGGGAAGAGAATGATCTTTATCTATCTCACCCATATCTTACAAGATTCGATTACAAACACTAGAAAGAGACAACTGGTGACCTTCAAAAATAACAAAATTTTGATGCCTCCAAACTTTCCAACAAATAAAACAAGGAATTTCCTTCCATTCCCCATCTCCTTAATCCATTCTTGAAAACAGTTAGAAGTCCTACCAATACCCCAATCCTTCCTTAACTGAAAAAAAATTGAGACATACTTCGAAACTTCTTTAGTAAAAAACAATTAAGAAAAACCTCTTTTTATCAAATTGTCTCACCTTAAAACTTTGTTTTCAATCAAAAGCCAACAAAACAATTTGATCTGCAAAAGAACCTGCCACTTCCATAAATCAAAAAACTATCCCTCAAATTCCTCACCATATTCATCAATAACATACCATGACCATACAAAAGAATCGTTTGTATCAGAAAGAATAAAAAGAAAATGCTTAAGTCCCTTCACATAAGCATCTCATTCAATTCTTAACTCTCCGGAGAGATCAAGATTCTATGCAGATTTCCAATTAAAAGATGTCAGATTTCCTGAAACATTTGAAGCAACCTATGTTAGAAACTTCAAACCTTTTGAATGGAGCGTAGAGATTAGATTTACACAGTTTAAAATATGATTGAGACCCTACCAAAGGATCAACTCCAATACTAATATCCCAACTATTTCCAGGCTTTCAAGTAATCCGATCAATAATAATATACAAAGAAGAAGTAAGAGCCTTCCAACAATTTGATATGCCTTTAAAATTGTTTTTCCCTTCTCTAAACCACTTCACAATAGATTTATATTTTAAGTATTTCTTATGAATCACATCATGCCAAAGACCAAGAATCATCAAACTCCTCCTCCATAAAATCTTCGTTGCCAAATCTCTACCAGAATAAAAGATATTTTTAAATCTCCAATCTCCTTTCTTTTTTGGCTTTGCAATCCTATTCCATTTAACCAAATGAAATCCTTCTTTATCTTTTTTACTAGTTCATGAAAAGTTGAACATCCTCCTACAAATATTCTCTAAAATAGCTTTAGGAATCTTTGTCAAAGATCGCCAGAAAACAAGAATGTTTTCCAAAACAGATTTTATAAAATTAAAATGACCTCCCAAAGTTAACCATCTATGACACCACTTAGAAAAAAAAATCCACCTTTTGAAAAAGCCACATCCAATAATTAAAATAGTATCAATTTGGCTTAAGAAAGAATCCCAAATACTTAAAACCTCCTTCTATAGATTTAACATCAAAAGGAAAAATCTGTTTTAACTGAACAATCCCCTCACTAGATTAACCAACTACCAAAAATTCAGACTTTTGATTGCTAAAATCCATTCTAGTAGAATTAAAAAATAGATCAAGATCATCCTTAAACACTTTCCATTCTCGTAAATATCCTTTAGCAAATAATATAACATCATCCACAAAAATCAAATGAGTGATTATAAAACCATTTGCTACCAAAAATCCTTCAAGTCTACCATCATCAACTAACTTCTTGAGAATTCTACTAAGCCCTTCTATAATGAGTAAGAACAACAAAGGAGAAAGAGAACATCATTGCTCAATCTAGTCCTCTTGATCCCTTAAAAAGACTAGAGGGATTGCCATTTACCAAAACAAAGAAGTTTGTTGAGCTGACACATCTGATGATCCAATCTGTAGCCTCCAGACTGAGCCTAACCTGAAGTAAAACCAACCTGAGAAAACTCCAATCAACTCTATGATAAGTTGTCATCATATTCAATTTCAGAACCAAAGTTTTGATCTTGTTTTTCTTCATGTTGTGCAAAGTCTCTTGGGTCACTCCAATGGCATCAGTGATTTTTCTATCATGTAAGAATCCAAACTACTCCTTCGAAATTCCTTTTGAGAGAAAATATTTAATTCTGGAAGAAATAATATTTAATATTAACTTATAAACCAAGTTTCAAAAATAAATGGGTCTAAATCTTACAAAAGACTTAGGTTTGTCACTTTTCGTAATAAGAGCTATAAAAGTAGCATTAAGAGCCCCATTAAACTTATCGTTCAATCTAGATTCCTCCAACAATTGAGGACCCAAAAGATCAAAAAGCGTGAAAAAAATTCAACAGTTCAACCATCGATCTCAAGACTCTTAGAGACAACAAAACCTTTCAAAGTAGCCATCACCTCAGACAATAAAACAGGTTCAACAACCATTTGACCTTCTTCCACAAAAAAAAACCTAGGATAGGCTTGAATTATCTTCAACTCATGCTCAATAGAGATATTTTTCTGAGCCTTAAATATATTTTGAAAATACAATAAAGCTTCCTTTTCCAAATACTTCTGACAAGAAACTAAAGAACCATCCCCCTTTCTAAA
This sequence comes from Picea glauca, assembly GCA_000966675.3. Lineage (NCBI taxonomy): Eukaryota > Viridiplantae > Streptophyta > Pinopsida > Pinales > Pinaceae > Picea > Picea glauca. The sequence continues at coordinate 74,052 of JZKD02S0317056.1, read as the reverse complement.
ATCCCAGATAGAATTGATTTTTCTTCTGTAATTTGCATCAAAGTGAAAAAACTTAGTATTCTAATCTCCACAAGAAAGACAAGTAGCTCTAATTATTTTCCTCCAAGTCTCCTCCTCTTTTTTTAACAACTCGATTTTCCTAGCCTCTTTCTCCACCATCAATGCCTTATCATCTTCCCTCTCAAAACCCCCAAGATGTAAAGAGTATATAATTTCAAAATCCATTTCCAACTAAGTTAATTCTTCTTTTGACTTAAGCTTCTTATTCCTCTCCCAAGCTATTGTTAAATTTGGCAGCATCGACAATCATTCTCCAATGAGAGGCCATATGGGTCACCCTGAGGCTAGCCAGGGAGATTTGGAGAATCAACCAGTCTTGTGAGGTATTGAAAAAATCCAGGGGGAACAGACAACCTCTGTGAGTCAAACCAAAAGTTAGGACGAATGAGATGTTATGTGAGTCTAATGCAAAAGTCAGGGGAAACGTACAACCTCTGTGAGCATAGACAGTCTAGTGCAAAAGTCAAGGGGAACATACAACCTCTATGAGCATAGACAGACTAGTGCAAAAGTCAGGGGGAACATACAACCTCTGTGAGCCTAGTCAAACCTTGTGAGCCATGAGAAATAGTTAAGGTATCTAGCAAACGTTAGGTTGAATTTAAAATTCCTATGAGCTAGAAACAAACAATATTCCTAATATTGCAAATGATGTAATTGTATTGATCTAGTGCGTTGGCACGTGTAAACATTATCCACCATGAAGACAATTTCGAATTTCCTTGTCAAGAGTTGTAACTAAAGTCTTGAGTCTAGTTCTATGTTAGAACTAATGTGTAATGTTGAGTTGCAACTAAAGTCTTGATTCTAGTTCTATTTTTAGTAATTTTGAGTTGCAACTAAAGTCTTGAGTCTAGAACTAAAGTGTAATGTTGAGTTGCAACTAAACTCTTGAGTCTAGTTCTATCTTAGAACTAAAGTGTAATGTTGAGTTGCAACTAAAGTCTTAAGTCTAGTTCTAAGTTTGAACTAAAGCATGTTAGTCTCAAGTCTAGTTCTAAGTTCGAACTAAAGTGTAATGCTGAGTTGTAACCAATCTCAAGTCTAGTTCTAAAGTTCGAACTAAATTGTAATGTTGAGTTGTAACCAATCTCAAGTCTAGTTCTAAGTTTGAACTAAAGTATGAAGTTGAGTTATGACTAATGCATGCAATCAGGTTACTATTTAGAGCTTCTCCTCTTCCCCTCTTCAACCTATATAAGAAGAGGTCGAACCCTCTCCTTAACAAAGTTTTGCAACACAGTTTTGAAACATAGTTTTCATATGCAGGTTGAAGGTGAAGTAATAGAGGAGCACATCAATGATAAAGAGGCAACATATCAGAGGTGTATTTCATAAAGGTCTTTTAAGTCTTTGTCAGGTCAGAGTCATCTTGGCAAGCTCTTTGAGAACAGAACATTCATGGTGGATATTTGTAAGAGATCTTACATTATTAATGCAATAAACAAATATTGTTTGTTGGGGTTTTTCTCCCTGTAAAGGGTTTCCCCAGGGTATATGTGTTGTTGATGTGCATGTTTACTTATTTACATAGTTATTGCTATTCGATTATGATTTGGAATTGTTGAAGTGTATTAAGCTGGAATCAAAGTATTGAAGAAAATAAAAGAATTAATCCGCATAAGAAATCAAGCTCATAATCTAACATGGTATTAGAGATTAGGGTGTGTTAAACATGTTGAAGTGAAGCAACAGGTACACACAGATGAAAGCAAGCTTGAATAAGTTTCCAGTGTGAGGACCATGGCATCCTCCATTTCAGTTAGGGTAAAGGATAGGCTCGAAGGAGCTACCAACTTCAATGTCTGGAAGCTCTGTATAACAAATATCTTGCAAGAGCATGATCTTGAGCAGTATGTGACTACAGTGGTGGAGGAACCAACGAATAATGTAGGAAGAATGTCTTTCAGGAAGAGTCAAGTAGAGGCCAAGCGAATCATCTTTGACTCAATCAAAGACAATATAATGCCTGCAATGACTTCGTTGATGATTTCCAAGGACTGTATGGATGCCTTGGTGAATTTGTATGAGAAACAGGCTCCAAGTCAGAAGAGGACACTTAAGCACAATATTAACTATTTGAAGATCGAGAAAGGTGAATCGGTGGCATATTTCTGTTCTAGGATAGCTCAGATCAGAGATTAGCTTTTGGTCACAGGGGTGACAGTGGATGATGATGATTTAGTGCAGGCCATTTTTGACAGTCTTCCTTCTTCATGGGAGACCTTCTTATACAGTGTAAGTGGGAGAGAGATTCAACTCATGTTTGAGAGGTTATGACATGATTGCCTCTAGGAGGAGAGTCGCACAGCTACCAGGAGCGAGCCAGTGAAAGAAGAGCACTCAGCTTTAGCATCAAGATTCAAGGGAAAGAAGAAATGAACTTTCCAGAAAGGCTCTCAATGGAAGCCAAACATCAAATTTCAGTTTCCACAGGGATGAAAACTTGGTTAGTAGACAGTGGTGCATCAAAGCACGTGACAAGGTACAAGGAGATCCTCTCATATTTCGAGACAAAATCTTTTACAGAGCAGGTCAAGCTTGGGGATGAAAAATGTTACAAGATAGAGGGAGTAGGCTCTATCTCCTTCAGATTGGAATCTGGGGCTAAACTTCATGTTGATGAAGTATTATATGTTTCAGGGCTCAAGAATAATCTACTATCAGTTGCAACCCTTGAGGACAAGGGGTATTAGGTGATCTCCAAGGATAGGAAGGCACTACTATGGGCTAAAGGTAGCCACTTAAGTACAACAAAACCCATTGGAACGTGTAGTGGAGGACTGTACGTCATGTCAGGACAATTATTTCAAGAATTGGCTCTTGATACGACTAGATCCAACGAGTTGTGGCACAGAAGACTTGGACATCTTCATTACAAAGCTCTTCCAGATCTACAGAACATGGTATGTGGCATGCCCTCTACTTCTCTTAGTAAGAATGAAATTTGTAAGGGATGCATGCTAGGTAAAAATATAAAGAAAGCATTTCCTAGTAGTGACAACAAAGCTCAGGGCATCTTAGATCTGGTTCATTATGATGTATGTGGTCCCATGTCATCTCCCTCACTTAGTGGTTGTTTGTATTATGTCATTTTTATTCATGATTACTCAAGAAAATGTTGGATATATATTCTTAAAGCTAAAAGTGACACATTTGATAAATTCAAAGAGTATAAAGCCTTTATTGAAAAGCAAACAGGGAAACACATCAGAATCCTTAGAACAAACAATGGAGGAGATTTTGAATCTCTTCAGTTTCAGGATTTCTGCAAGTCAACAAGAATCAAGAGACAGTTGACTGTGCCATATAACCCTCAGCAAAATGGTGTTGCTGAGAGGAAAAATATGACTATTTGTGAGGCAGTGAAAGAAATGATGTTTGACCAGGATCTGCCAAATTCTTTATGGGTAGAACCTACCTCCGCTGTCGTGTATATTCAGAACAGGTGTCCACATGTTATTTTGAAGGACAAGACTCCTAAAGAAGTCTTCTCAGGGATCAAACCTAAAGTAGGGAATCTAAGGATATTTGGATGTCCTGTGTATATTCATGTCCCTAAGGAAAACAGGATTGGAAGTGTGGCAAAGACAGGGCGAGATATTTCTGGCATAAGGAAAATACACAGTGGATGTACTAAAGAGGTTTGGTATGATGGATTGCAAATCCATCTCTACTTCGATGGTTACCAACTTGAAAAAGCTGCATGATTCTGATACAGGTTCAGATTTGGTGGATTCCACCATGTATAGGCAGCTGATTGGATCATTGATGTACATGATCCATACTAAGCCAGATATATGCTATGCAGTGATTGCAATGAGTCAATTCATGACTGAACCGAGACAGAGACACTGGGTGGCAGCAAAGCACATCTTGAGATATCTCAAAGGGACCATTACTTATGGTCTGAGATATACATCCAGTGGTGATTTATTTCTACATGGGTATGCAGATGCTGATTGGGCAGGAAGCCTAGTGGATCAAAAGAGTATTTTGAATACTGCTTCAGTTTAGGATCCGTTGTGATCTCTTGGTCAAGTTGAAAGTAGGGATCCATTGCACAGAGTACAACAGAGGCTGAGTACATTGCAGCAAGTGATACTAGCAAGGAAGTAGTATGGCCCAAAAAATTGGTTTCTGGGTTGTTTGGTGACAAGCTCGAGACGACGATGGTTCACTATGATAATCAAAGTTGTATAAAATTGACAGAGAACTCGGTATTTCACGACAGTTCAAAACATATTGACATGAGGTACCACTACATCTGAGACTTGGTCCAGAGAAAAATTGTAAATTTATAGTACATAGCCACGAGCGAGCAGGTATCTGATATCCTGACCAAGCCTTTGACCTCAAGATAGTTTTTGCAACTGAGAGGCAAGCTTGGTGTGGCTGAGAATGACTCCCTCGCTGAGAGGGAGTGTTAAATTTGGCAGCATCGATAGTCATTCTTCAATGCGAGGCCATATGGGCCACCCTAAGGCTAGCTAGGGAGATTTGGAGAATCAACTAGTCTTGTGAGGTATTGACAAAAGCCAGGGGGAATAAACAACCTTTGTGAGTCAAACCAAAAGTCAGGATGAACAAGATGTTATGTGAGTCTAATGAAAAAGTCAGGGGGAACGTACAACCTCTGTGAGCATAGACAGACTAGTGCAAAATTCAAGGGGAACATACAACCTCTGTGAGCCTAGTCAAACCTTGTGAGCCATGAGAAAAAGTAAAGGTATCTAGAAAAAGTTAGGTTGAATGTAAAATTCCTATGAGCTAGAAACAAACGATATTCCTAATATTTCAAATGATGTAATTGTATTGATATAGTGCATTGGCACGTGTAAACATTATCCACCATGAAGATAATTTCGAATTGCCTTGTCAAGAGTTGTAACTAAAGTCTTGAGTCTAGTTCTATGTTAGAACTAAAGTGTAATGTTGAGTTGCAACTAAATTCTTGAGTCTAGTTCTATTTTTAGTAATGTTGAGTTGCAACTAAAGTCTTGAGTCTAGAACTAAATTGTAATGTTGAGTTGCAACTAAAGTCTTGAGTTTAGTTCTATCTTATAACTAAAGTGTAATGTTGACCTGCAACTAAAGTCTTAAGTCTAGTTCTAAGTTCGAACTAAAGCATGTCAGTCTCAAGTCTAGTTCTAAGTTCGAACTAAAGTGTAATGTTGAGTTGTAACCAATCTCAAGTCTAG
>JZKD02S0317056.1:19803-50677 GCA_000966675.3 Picea glauca | reverse complement strand
ATTTAATAAATTTAAAATTAAGATGGAGGAAAATTCAAGACGCTGTGAGGTAGCACACGAGAGTGTCTCCATTCATTAACACTAGAAACCTAAAAGTATTATTATACCTGCAGGCTGCATGGTATATAGCCATCGATATCATATTGACCAGGTATTAATTCATAGTTGATCAAAAATTTGTGAGTAGTTTTTTAAATAGTTTTTTTAAAGGTTTACATTACAGATTTTTTTTTGTTTTTATTTATTTATGTAAAAACATTTTTTTCCAATTTAATTGATTAGTTAAACCAACCCCTTATTCTCTGAACGATGGCGGAAAATAAATTTGTTAAATGTTGAGGTGACTGTCGTTGAGGTTAAATGTTGAGGTGACTGCCGTTGAGGCGGCCTATAATATAGGTACTGGCCTATAATATAGGTACGAAAGTAGAAATTGAATGAGGCGTTCTAATGATAGCACCTGGTATATTACTGGTGTTATAATGAAGAAGCCAATGCTATAACTAACTGCCATAATTGCAAACCAAACAGAACGGAATTTACACATTATATGGATTTGGAACTCTAATACAGGGGTGCAACACTCGATCCTGTGGCAATGCGGGTGTGGAAGGAAATATGAGGTAGCCGAGCACGCTCTGTCTGTAGGGTAGGAATTTTTTTCTCCCGAGTTCCTCCACGCGAGCCCTGTTTGTTGTGTAGTGAAGCTCGTGCGCTGAAACTAGAACCCCCCTCCTGTTGGGACAATTAGGAATTCATGAGGACAGAGAAAGATGAATTCACGCACACTGAAATCTCTTGTTATTTTCTATTGCACTGAAGAACATTACATATATATATATATATATATATAGCAGAGAAGTAGGTTTAACAGACTCCGATATAAACGGATCTGAACCGCTCATGAATCTGCTTGTAACAATATTACTTGTAACAATATTATCTGATTCTCCATTATTATCTAACAGGGACTCAGTATATAATGAAGCTCTTGGGCTGACGCCGGAACCTCCCTCCTGTTAGGACTCGATATATAAGTAGTTCTATTACTGGTGGTGTTGGCCATCTTCTTCTAATTCTTCCAGCAGCTGATATAAAGAGACTGTTGGGCGAATTTTCCCAGGCTTCTGAGTATGTGGGTTTTGAGAAAACTCGGAGCCTGGTGATATTCCTACCCACGGATATTCCCAGTGACGATTTACCGATACTCCGAATGTCAAAATCATGTGATTCCACCCGGTATATTATTATATCCCAAAATCCACTTGGATCACTCGAACTCTTCTATAAACATGTTGATCCCGCATCATCTCCTAGGCTTCCCCACTCATTCTGAAGTTGAAATTTACTTCTGTGGAGGAGAATGAGGTAGCAAAGTGCCAAGAGGATACCTAAGTGCATTATTTGATAGGCTGTAAGAGCTTTGCACACCCGTGCTTGTGCAGAGCAGAAGAGAAAGGTCGGAGCCCAGGCGAAGTGGCACAAAGAGATGGCATAGAGATGAGGTAAGGTTTTCTTGTTTAATTGTTTTGAGATGGCAGAGAGATGAGGTAAGGTTTTCTTGTTTAATTGTTTTTTATTTGATGGAGTAGGAGGCACGTGGGCCTCATGCAAGGTCACACACTATCCACCCTCCATTAGTAACACTGTTATAAATATTTTCTGCCACTTCCTATCCATACATTTCTGCCACTTGCTATCCATACACTCTCCATCACAGGTGTTATCAAATATCTGGCCTCATCCCTTCAAAATAAATTATTAATTATCAATTGGATTTTGAATCTGATAACAAATACAGTAAATGAAGTGACCAGAGAACACAGACCTTTTCAAATTTCGCTTCTAGAAGTAGGTTGTCTTTGTAAGAATTCTTTGTTGCTTCAGACCTTTCATGCATTTTTTCTTCGATTTCAAATTCTGAGAACGGTTGTGAGATTAATTTTAGTTGATTTAATTTATTAGAACTGTATAGTATCTTTGTAACCATTCTTTATTGTTTCAAACTTTTAGTGGATTTTTTTTTAAATCCTTTTGTATTCGAATTTTGGTTCTTAGATTAGTTCTACTTGTTTAATTGTTTAATTCGTTATTCTTTTATAGTCTTTTGAGAGAATCAGTAGCCAAAATGAGTTAAATGGGTCGCGAACTCAAGATTTGTATTCTGGTATTTCACAATCAATGGTTTTTATATTTCACTACCCTTACTATTATGGTATTTCGCAATCAATGGCTTTTATATTTGACTACCCTTACTATTCATAGTAAGTATTTTTGATAAGATCTTTATGAATGTGATAAGATCTTTATGATTTGTAGTTATGGGAAAGATAATTTAGAGAGAATGGTTTATTAGAGGCAAGCCAGTCTATAGCTCTATGCAAGCATGTGTATAACTGTTGAAGCTAAATTAATTACAAAGTGGTGATTTATAAAGAGTTTTTTTTTTGCTTAACCTAGAAACCCATTTCCAAACTGAAATGCTTGTTACATATTAAAATTCTGAAAATATTTCCAAACGGAAATGCTTGTCACAAATTTAAATTCTGAAATGGTTTCCAAACTGAAATGCTTGTCACAAATTGAAATTTTGTAATGAAATATTAATATTGATAATATAAATTGGAGTAGCTTCCCTTCTGAGTGAGTTTCCATCCATTTCTTAGTTGTAGCTATCCCCACCTTGAGCCAAGGAACTCTTCTTCTTTTTATCTGATGATGGCAACTTTACATAACTTGAAAAAGAAAGTTCTATCTCGTGCCTCTCCAGCTCTCTGCCCTCACTCGCTTTTCTGGGAGAAAAATCTCTCTGAAGCTCCATGTTCTCCTTGACCCTCTCGCCTTCGGCAAAGTCGAAGGAGAAACAACGTATATCATATGAGTATATGTTGATTTAATTCTGTATGATATTATGACATCTGCCCGACAGAGCATACTCTAGTGTTATGAGATTAGTATACGCTGCCATGCAGCAGCGTACAAGGTTGCATAGCGGCAGGTATACGCTGCCATGCAGCCTTGTTCTTGAATGTGGACGTTTCCAAAGCATTTGATTAGGTGAGTTGCCTCTTCATTAGACTTATTCTTATTCATATTGGCTTTTGTCATGGTTTTTTTTTTTACTTGGTAATGAGTTGCATTAGTTGGTTTGCAATTTTACTAAATCGTGACGTATCTCATTCTTTAAGTTTGAAAGAGGGATTAAACACGTTGTCTTCCTTGTTGTTTCTCATTCTTGTTAAAGAATTTAGTAGGTCTCTTAAGGAGGCCACTAGAAATAGAAACATCAATAGTATAAATGTTGGTATTTCCTACTATGTCACCCAATTAACTCTTTCTTGATAAGATTTTAATATTCTGTCAAAAAAACCAGAAGGATGGTTGAAAATCTTAGAAAGATCACCAATCTCTGGTATTTCCTACTATGTCATCCAATTAACTCTTTCTTGATAAGATTTTAATATTCTGTCAAAAAAAACCGGAAGGATAGTTGAAAACCTTAGAAAGATCACCAATCTCTTTTTTTGAGGTAAACATTGACAAGTGAACAATTTCGTCTTAAGACATCTTAGAAAATGAAAAAGCTTTGTATTCCCAAATCTTTTATTTTCTATTATCAACAATATATTGATAATATAAAATACTTAAAATTAAATTTGCAACAAAATCGGTATAAAAAAATGCAATAAAATCGGTATAAAAAAATGCATGTTAGTGGCTATAAATTAATAATATAAAATACTTAAAATTAAATTTGAAATAAAATCGGTATAAAAAAATGCATGTTAGTAACTAATGGCCAACACATGGTGCAAGTAATGGCTCTTAAGAAGTTGTTGATTCATGATTGCAAATTGGTTTTTTAACAAATAAATATACATGTTAGGTTTTTTTTTTTTTTTAAATCAAGATGAATACAAACTTCTACACTTTGTTGAATACATTAAGAAAACACTTTACATTTTTTTTTGAATATATCAATATATTAATAGAACACTTGACTTTGGCTAAAATTAACCATGTAATATTCTTAATGTTTTGTTGAAATGCACTTATATCTCATCTCTTTGTTTGAAGATTATCTTGATAAAAATCCACATCAAACATAGAATGTTTAGATTACATCTAATTCACATAAGTGTGTAAATGTAGTGATATCATAAGTGTGTAAATGTAGTGACAGGCAAGGTATAAGTGTGTAAATGTAGTGACAAGTAAGGTAGATGTGCAAATGATATGTAAAAAAATGTAAAAATTCTCAATAAAGTCGAAAATCATGGTGACAACATCCCGATAAGTGTGTAAATGTAGTGACAAACAAGGTAGATGTGCAAATGATATGTGAAAAAATGTAAAAATTCTCAATAAAGTCAAAAATCAATAAATGTGTAAATGTAGTGACAAGCAAGGTAGATGTGCAAATAATATGTGAAAAAATGTAAAAATTCTCAATAAAGTCAAAAATCATGGTGACAACATCCCGTATAAGTGTGTAAATGTAGTGACAAGCAAGGTAGATGTGCAAATGATATGTGAAAAAATGTAAAAATTCTCAATAAAGTCAAAAATCATGGTGACAACATCCCGTATAAGTGTGTAAATGTAGTGACAAGCAAGGTAGATGTGCAAATGATATGTGAAAAAATGTAAAAATTCTCAATAAAGTCAAAAATCATGGTGACAACATCCCATTCTTGAACAGATCGTTCTTCCATTCAACATTGAGATTGTTCTTTCATCCAACATTGAGGTTGACCCAGCCTAAGCTCAAACTCAACCAGCTTAAAAAGAATAAAAAAAGTATTTGACACAACATCCCATAAAACCTACATTTCAAGCCTACAATTTGCGTGTTCAATACGGAACATGGAAATGATCAGACAAAAGGAATCCATTTCATTTTCAAAAGGAATATAGTAAAGATTTTTCCTTTTCTGTGCTGGGAATAGATTTCACTTTATTTTAAACAAATAATTGAGTGACAAGTTGTGCTCAAGTTATCCGTCACCGTCTTAAGGAAGGGCATGCATCTTTCGTAGAAAAAGAAAATCATCCTTCCTTTTCCATAGAGGAAGTTTCCCCCTCGTTGGTAGAGTAAAGTGAAGTTACAGGGAATCCTTCGTTGGAAAAGGGAAAGTTATTCGTTTAACTTTCGGCGGAACAACAGGTAGACTTGTTTTTATGTGGCTGGCGTGAGAAGAGAAAAGTAAAGGAAAGTAAAGTAAAGGAGTCCGAGGATTAAGCCATTAAAGGATACAATTGTGGTATGTATCTTACGTCACTCCTCTGTCTTTGCATTCCCTTAATGCATATTCAGAAGAAAAAATAAACAATCTCAGGATGTGGTTATGGAGGATGTCATTACTGCATTGCATGGATATTGCAATACGGCTTGGCTTCCAGAGTAGTTGCTGCTGTTGGAATGGGAGGAGTGGGAAGATTCTGGTGGTCGAAACTTCGGAAGATCATTAATAATGATTCGTTTATAATACATCTCTCGATATGATATATCTTTACCCACTACTATCGATCTTTTTAAAGTCACTTATAGAGATTGAAATGTTTAGAGTCATAGTCTTAGATATTATTATTATTATTTCTATTTATAGGTTGAAATGTAGTGAGTTACATTTTTAGATCTTTGTGTTAATTAGTTTAGATAAATACCTTTAGATTTTTGTGTTAATTAGTTTGATAATTTTTCATATGATATATTTATTGTATTTATAGTTTTTTTGGTATTTAAATTATTATTTTTGTAATTAATTATTTTGTGGTTGAATTATTGAACTTTGGAAAGGTGAAAGAAAGAATACGTGTTTAGATTGTTTCATACAAGATTATGGTTGATACATATAAATAGTGTTTATTTTTGGGAGATTGATAGATTATGGAGTTTTTTTGAAATTTTAATGATAATTGTAAATGTCTAATTAGTAGACATGTATATAATAAGTTGGTCATATTAGTAATGGCAATGCAAATACTAGTTCAACATTTTATGGATATGTTGCTAGTGGATGGAATGTGTAATAGAGGAAACAAGATGGTTAGGTTGAAACACTCCATATTGAATGTGTAATAGAGGAAACAAGATGGTTAGGTTGAAACACTCCATATTGAGGTGCTTAGTGAGCCACCCTTTGAGTATCAGAGAACCATTCAATGAGATAAACGCGTCACCACTACACAACATCTATGAGTATTGTTGTTATAGGTGTAATAATCTAGATACACCCCCTCCTAGTCTTTATCCTTCTTGCATAGTCCCAAATTAAGGAATACTGAAAAGGAGTTTAAAGTCCACATAGGTCTTAGGATCTATTCATGTCAGGTTCTTTGGCATTTCTAGTCACTTTTTCTATTGGTGATTGATTTGCTATCCATTTAGAAATTTTGGAGAAGATGAGGAAGGTTCTTTGTGAAACGATTTCTTGGAAAAAATATATATACACACACTTTAAAAGTATTTGAATTTTTGGGTTTCAAAACATTTTAAAAAATCAATGCAATGAAACTCCATCTGAACCACTAGACCACAAATTTTTAAATAACTTTTTATTTCAACTTTAAAAGAAAAACAAAGTATGATATCAAGATATAAGTGTTTATGGTCTAAGACTTTTTTGGATTTTAATTCTTGTAAAACACACTTAAGTCAAAGAAAAAATGTTTCCAAATTAAGTTAATAATTTAGCATACTCTATCACTATTAACATAAACATACTATCATAAAAAAATTAACTCTTGTAAAACACACTTAAGTCAAAGAAAAAATGTTTCCAAATTAAGTTAATAGTTTAGCATACTCTATCACTATTAACATAAACATACTATCATAAAAAATACTATCATGCTTATAATTTGATTATTTCTCATAACTCATCTTATCAAACACTATGATAATATTAGGAATATTGTAAGAAAATTATATTAATAAATAAAACATTTTATAATAATAATCACTTATCATAGTTAAAACCATTAACACATTGTGACCTGCCTTAGAGTGATCATCACATTTTATAAATAGATTGCTACATAATTGAATTATGAAAGAACATGTGCATGAAAAACATTAGAACACAATATTTAAGTAAGAGAATCCAATTACCAGGATGAACTGTTGTGAAAATAAGTACATTACTTAGATCAATAGATCAATGTTTTGTTTAGATGAGTTTGTTGATTACCACAACTCATAACTTATAATTCATAAAAAAAAATACTAAAGAATCTACTATAAATGTATAAATGTCTAATGATTTCATACGCTTATGGGCCAGGGGCACTTAACATCCTCAAATTTGTTCATTAGCTTAATGTCTCATTATTTGGAATGTGTGATCAATGGTTAATTGCATCAAAATTGTGCAATGCTTATGAGAATTAATTTTACAAACATGTGAGTCTTAATACCCAACACTATCTAAATCTTCAATTATTGGTAGCCTCTTGGCTATGTAAATTGGTTGTTCAAAATGTTCTCTCTTTATATTGGTTTAGATTGGTAGATATGCTATTTGTTCCACCTCGGATTGTTTTATTGGCATTTCACAATTATGGTTTCTATAGTTTGTTCTCTAATAATTATTCTTTACATTCATACACTTGTTATTTTAAATATTTCCTTGTCATTTTTTCCTCGTGGGATTGTAGTATCTGAGCATAATAGTTCATAATGTACCTCATACAACTTATCTTGCCATACCTAATGAGGAAATCCTTTCAACTCATCACTATATGTGCTCACCACCCCATTTTTCATCCAATAAATATCTCCTACAGGTTCAATCTATTAAAATTTATGAGTCACTTCTTCCCCTATTTTTGGGGAGAGTTTGTTAGCCTACAACCCTTTTAGTATTTTCCCCTTTGCATCCAAGCATAATGTGACCCACGTATGTGATTGAAACTCATATACTTATTTTATTTATTGCAAGGTTGTGCCTCTATTATGATATAGATCTTAGTATGGATTATACTCAGTTTGTCGTTTTCCAAATTATATGTTGTAGACCTATCAAGTTGACTTTGTGGATTGAATATTTACTAATTGGAATATATTGTGTTTAAGATTCTATCTAGATTTTGCAATCTTTTCTTGATAATATTCCTTTCATTTTCTAATAAGAATACTTCTTTGTCCATCCGATGAATATCCTATCCTTATTAATGTCATGCCTGACACAATTTACATGTAGTTTCCTTAATCACTTTCAATGACTCTTTTGAACTTCCTAGGCCTCCTACTATTGATTCCAGTCACTCCCTAAATTATTGTTCCTTGAAACTACCATTTTGAGTTTATTTTGTCCAAAATTGAAGTATCTTTAACATTAAATATATTTCGTACTATTCGCCCCAACTCCCACATCTAACTATCCTTCTATTTCTCTTTGGCATGTAGATCATGACAATTCTTATTCAACATGATATGAAACATTTAAATATTGTTAGGAATCCTCTACTGAGGGATTGTTTTGGTAGTCACTGCCTCAAAGTTGGTCATGACAATGAGAAATATTTGTTTTTCCATTGTAGTTTCTCTCATTGTCATGTTTTCATAAACATTGATCTTCAAATATGTCTTATTACCAGTTTTTACCTCATTCTCTTCCTAGACAATTATTTCCTCGATAATGGTTTTAGATTTCTACATTTCATCATTAGCCATAGCAATTCATTATTCATTTCCCTGGGAATATTGGTTTTCTCTAGATTCAATGATCAATATAATATTTGTAATTGACTTTGCATTGAATGTTTCTAGTCTGAGAACTAGTTAGTGTTTTGTTCTTGTGTATTCATGTGCTCTCTATGCCAGTTCCAACTTCTTATCATCTTTAAATTATTTATTCTGTTTTGTGTTGATGTCACGAAGGTTCCTTTATTGGTATGCCCTTGGATTTTCTTCTTCCTTTACCAAATGTTGGGATTTGAGTCTATCTTTTGGGTGTACTATTTTGATCAAAATTTCTTCCATTTTTGTTACTTTCATCTTTTAAGTTTTCTTTCTCTACTCATCTTGTTCTTTCTCCTCAATATTTTCCAATGTATTTTTTTTTTTAAAACATGTTTTAATTTATTTTTATCCCTATTTTTAATAATGTTTTTAATCATTAGTTTTAGTATAACTTGTTGCTAAATAAATCATGGAATAAAAATCCATATCAATCAAACATAATATTCCAACCCAGTTCACCCTCGCAAATAGTATTCTTTAATAAAAACTAAAATTCCATCTAAACTCTTAATCATCACTATCATCATCAATTTAAATTATATATATAAATTTTAAATAAAACTAATATTAACACAAAAGCCTTAGGTTTAACACAAATATAGATAAGAGAAAAAATACAATATGCTCTCATTATTATCATTATATACATATAAGTATCATTCTTTCAAGGAGAGTGGGATTATATATTGGTAAAACTCATGAAAACTGATTAATTTTGTGTTTTTTTTTTAAGTTAATAATATTTATAGAATGGTAATTATAAGAATAATTTATTATAAGAAGAAGTAATAGATGTGTTTTATATTTTAATATAGTTAAAATGTCTAATAATATTTATGGGTAATCTTAATTTTAAAAAAAATGTTATATAAAATAAAATAAATAAAAATAAATATGAAATATATATGTAGTTTTATGAATTATCTTAATTAATTAATTAATTAGGTATACTTTATATTTATTAGGTATGCCCACACACATATATATCCCTCCCTTTCTCTTTTTATATATATTTATTAGGGATGCCTCCTTCTCTCCCCACACACACACACACACACACACACACATATATATCCCTCCCTCCCTCTCTTTATATATAGATATTTGGTTGCAAAACACATTTTTCCATTCTCTCAACCCCTTTGGTGCATAGTTAGGTAAATGTTATCCACAACATGTACACATAAGCACAACCCCTTTACCCTGCAAAGCAAGGTAAATGCTATCCACAACATGTACATATAAGAATAACCCAAGGAAAATTCACGAAAATTCAACCTCGTGATCTATTTCTTTTTGGTCATCGCGAGAGTATGACAAGTCAACCCACTTAACTTAAGTGGTTAGGCCTCCTGAAAATATTTTTTCTTTGAAAAAAAACATAATTTCTATCCATTGACTAAAGAAATCACACTCCTTAATTGCTCATGGCCCAATACAAAAGAGCAAGTGCAAATGTTAACTACACTTATGAGAGTACAAGAATAAAAAAAAACATATCAATTATACATATCAAATTGTTCCAAAAAAAATAATTATCCATTCTTCTCATTTCCCTTTTCTTCTTTGTTATCTTTTGTCACACCTATTAAAAATGTATGGTAAGAAAGTGCAAGTTTGGAGGTGATATATCATAATTCATAGAGGGAACTAATTCTTTATGTGAATTAGAGGCTTTAGTAACAACTAACTTCTTAAGGAGAAACTTGGTATCTATGTCTTGATTCTCATTTTGATCATTATCATTTTCTAAAAAATTCCATTTTTTTAATTCTCTTTTTGTCACTTTTTCTTGGGAGAAGGAGCATGAGCATGGGCACAAGCCTAATTTGACAACAAAATGTTGTGTTCTCATAATTTGAGACCTAGCTATGTTCAATTTTTTTTCCATACGAGATATAGTTTTTCGAAAAAAACCCTTACTAATTTCTATCTCAACATAAATGAGAGCATATATGTACATAATCCCACCAAAGCTTTCTAATACATGAAAATATATTATTTGATACATGAGCCTAAAACCACCAAATGAGTGAAATATAATTAAAGGTTGAAAAGGTACCCAAACTAACATTTTAACAATTAACATAAAATTAGGATCAAATTTGGGAACAAAGAAGTTATAAAAAGCCTTACATCTCTCCCCAAAATAAAAAAAACTTTCAAAAATTTTAATTAACACATAATTAACATAATCAAATAACTAAACAATTAAAAAAAAAGTTAACAAATTTATATCTATTTAAAATCTAAATCTTTTAAACAACAAAAAGAAATTTAACTTAATTCATTTTTACTATTTTTAAATATTTAATAAAATTTAAAATTTAAAATTTAACTTAATTCATTTTTACTATTAAATATTTAATAAAATCTAAAATTAAAATAAATCTATTTTTAAATATTTAATAAAATCTAAAATTAAAAATTTAACTCAATTTATTTTTACTATTAAATATTTAATAAAATCTAAAATTAAAATAAATATTAATAATTACACATTAAAATCACATAACTCTACCAAAAAAATATAAGTTTCTGATCAATAGAAAGCGTAATATCCTAAATATTTTGTTCAAGTGCACTCACTTCCTTTGTTTGAAGATCATCTATAGAGAAAAACCTCTATGGAAGATAAATCTCTATATAGAAACCAATGACGAGATGGCTTTCTCATATGGTGTGTTTTTCAAATTAGGTGGAATGATTGTGGTGATTCACACATAAGGGGAACACTACATATTAGCATGGTGCTTATTGTATTTTGTTCAAGTGCATCCACTTCCTTTGTTTGAAGATCATCTATAGAAAAAAAACTCTATGGAAGATAGATCTCCATATAGAAACCAATGACCAGATGGCTTTCTCATATGGTGTGTTTTTCAAATTAAGTGGAATGATTGTGGTGATTCACACATAAGGGGAACACTACATATTAGCATGGTGCTTATTGTTTTCCATCTAGGGTGCTTAATGTTTGCCATCTACATGGAGGCTTTTTGTTTATCTAGTCATGACCAACAAGATAAGTATGCAAATTTATCTTAAAATCATAAATATTTGTAAAATTTCCATAAACTATTTATAAGGGTAGTTTACTATTTTTTGATTCTTTTTTGGTAATTTTTTTCGTCTGATTTTGTTAAAAATTTGATGAGGAATGCCTGGACTGCAGATTTGGGTGGCTAAGTTTATATAATTAGAGAGCTCCAGAGTTTTTCAACCTACTAAATCTATTTATGCATTCAAAAATGTCATTTAAACAAGAAAACAACAATTTTGTCTAAATTTACATCCCCATTCAAACTAAAAATAAAATATTTAGCCAAAACCAATATTTATATTTGAAACATCATCTTCCGATAAAAAAAACTATATTTCAAACCTCTAACATGGAAACGAAACGAGACAAAAGCAATCCATTTTATTTTCAAAGGCACATCATTCGATAAAAACTGCATTTGAGTCTAGTAAATTGCATGTTCAATGTGGAACATGGAGATGATCATACAAAATGAATGCATTTTATTTAGAAAGTGAATCCATTTTATTTTCAAAGATAAAGTTGGGAGTTTTATTTTTTGTGTACTGGGAATACGTTTTACTTTACTTTAAACAAATGCTGGAGTGACAAGTTGGTAAAGTTCATTCCTCACCATTTTAAGAGAGGACATGAACATAGAAAAATAAACTCATCCTTCCATTTTCGTACAGCAAGCTTCCCTCTCGTCGGTAGAGTAAAGTCAAGTTACAGGGAATCCTTCGTTGGAAAAGGGAATGTTATTCGTTTAACTTTCGGCGGAATTGTTTTTAAGTGACGAGATATTGAGTTATCAGAACCCAGTTTCAAAATAAAAGGAAAATAACTCAGATTAAGTAAAGTTTCCTTCAAATCAAAGTTTTTGGTATTGATAGGAAGAAGTTTTCATCCTATATTAAAATTTATCCACAAAGCAGATGCAGTAGGAAACCCAAAATAAGCATTCAATATAGGAGCATATTATTAAATGATTTAGTAGATACAAAATTGTGTATCTAAAATCTTTCAATATTCTATACATTTCATATATATGGATTATTAATCACATCATATTGGGAGACGATGCAATATAACAAGGTTGTAAGTCATCAATGTCATAAACAAAATTATACACAATTTACATATAAGTTTGTTAATATATTTAGAATCAATATATAATAATAATATTAAGATTGTACATTATCTATTTTATTTGGAATAAATTATTCATCCATATAAGTTTCTAAATATATTTAGAATCAATATATAACAATAATATTAAGATTGTACATATTCATTTAATTTGGAATAACAATTATTTATTTATTAGTTTAAAAATTAATTATAAATTTAACATAAAAACATTAATATTTATGGTTGCATATGATAATCTGAAAGGTAATAATACTTCTCTTGTTTTGAAGGAGATATTTTATTTCTAACATTATATATCTGTGGTTTTGAACAGGAATAATACTTCTTTTTGGTTTTTACATTTTTTACCCAGAATAATCTATGTAGTTTCTCTATGTTTCTCTTTAACTTCTCTGTCTTTTTGGGAAATTATTTTTTGTTTATTCAACCAGTGGAGCAATTGGACATGTGAAATGAGGTGACTCACTTTTTACTTTGATTTGATTTTAATTTAAAATATATTTATAATCTATTAACTTAAAGAAATTTAAATATATTTTATTTATTTTTTATTTTAAGTTTCATAAGTAAAAGTTGATTTGAGAGATAAAGTCAATCCAAAATAATAATTGTTACATTTTTTTTTCTCTTCTTTTCAATATGAGCACTCCAAGTCAAAATTCAAATAGAGTTAGAAACATTAAAACAAAGGAGTGAAGAAAGAGACATAAAACTCCAAATAGATCTGCAATGATTGATAAAAAAATTAAAGATATCATTCAAACTCAAATAGAGGATATATTCTTAGGGTTCAAGAGTGAATTCCAGACAATGAAGGATAAGATTCAAGAAATGGAAAAACATAAACAATCAACCCAAGAAGGAGGGGTTGAAGAAAATCACAATTTGAGAGATAGGATTAAAGAGCTAGAAGAAAAACTAACCCACAATTTGACCCTTAGTAATATGGAAAACCAATTGGACATCAAACCCATCAAAGAGGAAATGAATAAGCTAATAAGAACCTAACAAAAGAGTCTTCAACCTCATAATTTTTGGTATAAAATAACAGCAAGAGGAGGATACACTAGAAAAATAACTTACCTCATAGAAGAAAAGAGGCTAGGAAAAATAATTGATCACAAAGATAGGTTGATCCATGTCAAAGTAAGTTGTAATGACCATAAATATAGCATACTTTGTAAATATCCGAGCTTAAAAGGGTCAAGAATATTTATAAATGAATGCCTCATTCCCGAAGACCATGATGAATTAAGGAAGGAAGTTCAAAAGGTAAAAGAAGCCAGAAAAGAAGGAAAATGAGAAATAATTAGAAATTGACAAGCTGTTGTTAGGGATAGAGACCAGAAGGATAATAATAAATAGGAATTTGGGACACTCGAGGTCCTTTTTTGGAACTGTCGTGGGTTTTCATGGCGCAAAGGTCCTATGATAAGTTGGATCTGAGTGATATTAATATTATTTGTGTAGTTGAAACTTGGGAGCATGAGGATTCTAAGGTCCCTAACATAGAAGGATTTGTCTTATGGTCGGCATGGAATAAAAAATTCCACCGTAGAGGGATAAGATGCATAGTTTTTTATACTAGAAAGATAATTTCTCCTCACATTCAACTTCATAAGATTAACCCTCTCAAACAATACATTTGGATAGAAATTTCAGACACCAATGTTAAGAAGATGTATATAGCAATTTTCTATTTTGCACCTATTAATTCTACTTTTTATAAGAAAAACAATCTAGATAACAATTGTCCCTATAATAATTTAGAACAAGATATTTATATTTTGAAAAATGAAGGTAATATCCTCCTGCTAGGAGACTTTAATGCTAGGACCACAACTAAACAAGCTACTCTTTTAAGTAATGACTCCAACCATAATCCTTTTTGGCTAGATGAGGACCTTGTTTTATCTAATAGCTACAAAAGAATCTTTGAAGACCTAATTGAGAATTTGTTTGGTATTGAGTTGGTCAAGCTCTACAGCTCTCAAGACCCAATAATTTGCATTGGAGTAATAAAGTGGCCAAACTCCAACCAGATGACTTGTATTCATGGGCTAGGTAGTAGTTTTGTAGATTATGTGATATCGGATATCCACGTCTCCAACCAAATAGCAACTTTTGACCTTTTAAATGACCATGAGCCTGACTGTGATCATAAACCTTAACCCTAAATCTAAACTTTTCCATGCATACGAGCACCATTGAAGAGAATTTTGATAATCAAAGAAATTTCCGCTTTGACAAAAGTAAAGTTGGCATTTTCTTAAAGAATTTAAATAGTAAATTAAATATGCTAACTTATAAGGACAACATTGAAGAACTCTCTCATAATTTTACAACTACCCTTTCCACTTCTATTAACAAGTTCTCTTTCAAGGTGTGCTATAAAAAGAATAATATAATGATCAACCTTTGGTATGATAAAGAATGTAAAATTGCTAGTAAATCCATTAGGGATGCTTCTAATGAGTCCTTAAAACTCAATAAGATCAATACATACAAAGACCTAATTAAAAGTTAAAAAAAATATTATATCAATAAAAGGCAAGAGAAACTTTCACAACTATATAAGTTGGATCCTAAGAAGCTCTGGAGCCAAATTATAAAATGCAATACTAAAAAAAATAATAGGATTCCCTTAAGGGACTAGATAAAAGTCTTTACGAGTTCCCTAATGCCATGGACACCATTCCTATTGTCCCTACAAATGAAGAAGTTTTTTCTTTAGATGAAATAGAGTTCAAGGTTAAGTGGCTTGCAAATGGGAAAGCTAAGGACATTGAAGGCTACCAAGCTAAAAATTTTAAAATTGGAGGGCCAATCCTTATCCCTCACATACACAAGCTCTTCAATTTAACAGTCAAACATGACTTCCCTAAATCCTGGACGCAAAGCCTCATTGTTCCTATTTTTAAAAATGGGGATAGAAACATTCCCTCTAATTATAGGACCATTATGATTAGCCCGATTTTAGCCAAGCTTTATGGAATTATTTTGGAAAAGAAGATTAGCCTTTGGCTAGAAAGTCATGGTAAAAGAGCTAAAGGCCAGACCGATTTTAGGAGATATCATTCAACTGTGGACCATCTTGTTTCCTTTATGATCATTGCAGAGGAGTTTCACAATACTAAAACCAATCTTTTTTGTTGTTTTGTTTACTTTAGAAAAGCTTTTGACATGGTTCCTAGGAAAAACCTTTGGAATAGGTTGGAAGATATAAAAGTGCCTCTCAAGTTGAGGGCCATTGCAATAAGGATGTATGAGAACATTATTTCTAAGTTTAAAAACACTGAGGGCTAGTCAAAAGATATTAACTGCAATATCGGAGTCAAACAAGGTTGTCCCTTGTCCCCTACTCTTTTTGGCATATACATTGACAAGTTAGAAGATTGCTTGGAAAAAGCAGTTTGTGTCAACCCTACCTTCACTGGTATAGTCGTCAATATTCTTCTTTATGCCGATGATATCATTCTTATGGAAGGGATTCCCCATGATCTTGAAAACCAACTAAGAATCCTCAAGGATTTTTTCTCCAATATGGGTATGATTGTTAATACTGATAAGACTAAGGTCATGATTATTAAATCCAATAAGATCCCTTATGATACCTTCGTATATGACAACAACAATTTAGTGACTTCATAAAAATATCTTGCAATTGATATTCACCACAAACTCAATTGGAATTATAGCATTCAGAAAAGGATTATTGGGGGATGGAAAGCTTATTATGGGCTTGAAAACAATTGTAAATCAATTGATATTTGGAGTTGGGATAAGAAGAAAATCCTCTTTGAGACTCTTGTTACACCTATTATTCTTTATGAATGTGAAGTATGGGGTTGTAGTATCTCTCGTGAATCCTAGAGAAATATAGAGAAAATACAAAAGAATTTTATAACCTATAATATCAAAATTAAAGAAATACACCCTATCCCATCCTCCTCTTAGAAACAAGCCTCTCCCCCATTGAGAGCATGGCTATGACTAGATACCTAATGTATAAGAACAAGTTAAACAACATGGAAGACAAACAACTTCCTAAAATTTCTTCAAAATCAAGTCATAACCACCATCGACTCAAGCGAGGATGGCATAAAGATGCTCGGTCTTGGTTAAACTATTGGGGAATCATGGAAGACACCATTTTGCAGAATAAAGATACTATTAAAAAAAACATCAAATAAAAATTTAAGGAGAAAATGTGGTGTGATAAAGAGTTAGAGGAAAAAATAAAATTAAGGTATTATAAGGATGTAATCAACCCTAATCTATAAGATGAAAATTATCTATCTGTTTTTCCAAGTGTAAAGAAAAAATAAGCATTGTTAAGATAAGAACAAATTCTCACGAGCTCCATAGTGAAACTGGGCATTGGTCAATTCCTAAAATGCCATGGGATGAAACAGTGTGTCACCTTTGTGACACTAAGAAGGTTGAAGATGAAAAGCACTTTCTCTTAGATTGTCCATCCTATACCCATATTAGATCTCATTTTCAAAATATTTGTCATACTACCAACCTTCCTAACCTCTTAAGTCAACAAAAGTATGGTGATCTTGGAAAGCTTCTCTTAATGCTTTTCGAGCACAGAAACAAAATTATAAATAATCACAAGTAATCACTTACCCTCTTAAGGTCTGATAGACCAATTCAGTCTTAGTGGACGTTCATCATCATCATCATCATCATCATCATCATCATCATAAAATAAAGAAACATTTATGTATTTTACTATAATAAATAAACATAACATAATTATAATGTAATGATGTCAGTTGAATACAAAACCAGTTTTTTTTACATTTTTTCAAGTAAATAGTCAGAAAAATATGGTTGTGAAAAAGAATCACCTTTCCTCATATATAGATTCGAATGCCGAAGAGTACATGAGAATATATGGGTATGATATATGTGAGCTAAGTATAGAAGCATTATGGAAAGCTTCAAAAGTGTGTACAAGTGAGAGGAGTGTTGTGAGGGATTTGTGATGTAAGAAAATAATAACTAGGAGGTGATGTGGTGGGGCAATGATGATTTATAGAGAGATGAATGAGGGTAGTAAACACTATAGAGTTGAGAAATACCATGAAAGTGTTGATTTATAACCTAGGCCTTCTAGTTTATGAAAGTGGTTAGGGAGAGGAAAAATACTAGAAGGAATGTGTTGTTATGTTGATAATGTACATGTCCATTGTTTGCTACTTGTATCTTTCATTTCTACATAAATGTGAATCCGTGGACCAGAAGGAACATTGTGGGGAAGAATGAGCTGACTCCAAGTGATTATGCACCTCTTAGTACTGGAATGAGAAATTGATGTGTGCCATTTGTGTAATAAACAAGTCAATAGGTGCTAGGTTGATGTGTTAGTGGTGTGATAGATGTTTATATTGAAATATAGATGTGTTGTAGTTAACCTTGGAGTGCTCATGATCCATATTAAAGTGTGCATTGTTTCCTAGAGGTTATACACTGAGGATTCAAGGCCTTCCATAAGACTACATATGGGACCGTCGAGTAGATCTAGATGGAGGAAACATGCCAAAGAAAGAAAAGAGTTGTGGATCTATAGGGAAACTACAGAAACATAGCTAGGGAAGGATGTATCCCATGAATGGACCTTTCCATTAGTGGGATAGTCCTATACCTCATAATTATGTTGGGGACATTATAGAGGGTTAGATGATGTGAACTAGAAGAAAAAGGGGGGATAGATGCTAAGACTAGCATATGATAATGTAAACTTGAGCCTCTATGAAATGGAGGAGATGAATTATGTGAAAATGTTAGGTTATAAAGAAAAACACATAATGTTTTTTTACCGAGAAAAGGTGGATATGTTTCTATAAGAAGAGAAGTGTGAATCCTGAAGAACTAAAAATATAAAGAGTAAACCTATGGCCTTTTGCATCAAGTACTTGAAGAGAGAGAAATTCTAAACCAACTTGTGTTTGAAGATTTGTCACTATTGTGTGTGTCTTCTATGAATTTACCTAAAATGGAGGAGCATAGAGGTGATTGATAGAAGTGGGTAGTTGTACCTTGGATTTCAGAGATGTAGGTGTTGAGAGAAATAGAGGCCTATGGGTAAAAGGAATTGGGAGGGAGCGTGAAATAGAAAATGATGGAGGTTTGTATTAAATCTTAGGGGATTACATGTTGGTTGAGTGTAGAATGAACAAATAGGAATAAATTTATGGTAATTATGAGATAAGAACTTGTTGGGTGTGGAGAGAATGCCAAATAGAGAAAGAGAGACATTTTTGTAGAGTAACCTATTGAAATGTAGTGGGGAGGGGTAGAGGAATGGAAATAGAGGTAAGTTGGAAGGTTTTTTCATCTTTAAAGGGATGGAAAGTATTTATTCTGGCATTGTACAAATAACTATCTTGTTGTTGATAGGGAATCCGATGAGAAAGTCATATAATTCAATGGGAGAGATGTTAATCTACGTTGTGTTGGAAGTGTCCTATGGAAAAAGTTACCAAATGGGGGGATGTTAATTAGAAGATGAGGATCATATTATTGGACCTAGCCTAATTAATAATGTGAGGGGTGTGAGGTAGTAAGAAGTTGTACGTGATTGATGAAGGTATGAAAGATGAGGTTCTTTTAGCTTCCATTATCAAGGAACATAGTGGATAATTGGACATTTATTTAGAAATTGTGAGTAAAAGGAAGTGATATAGCTAAGTGATAATTAGCATTTTTCATCAATAGTAAGGAGGGGTTAGTGATACTAGGTTGGGAAAATAAATTATTTCATGAGGAGGAGAAGGTTCAGGAAATGAAGGTGTTGTGACAAAGTAATTGATTAGCTCATAATAATACAAGGTTTGTATGTGGCATGTCACTATAAGAATTAGATATTATATGTAGCATCATGTGTTTGGGTCTTGTGATAGTAGCACCATCATGGAGGATGGGAAGAATTATGGTGAGTGTTGAGGATAGTTGAATCATGTGCTAGATATGGATGAGGGTTTGGGAAAGAGAGTGTGTTAGGGATCGACCTTGAGTTAGGGTTATGAAAGGGTATAAATATAGGTCTCTTGTGGAATTTACGTTCAACAACTATGGAATAGAGAAAGGCTTATAGTTTAGAGTGGTGCTCTCAAATAGAGTTACTTTGTTACGAAAAATAGTAAGAAAACCAAAATTTGATTGAAGTACAAGAACTTAATTTAGATCTCTAATCTAAAGGTGGAGGAAAGGCTTGGTGAATACTTCAATAAACTATTGATAGTTTTCCCCGGAGCCTGATGCAACTACAACCAACTTCAAATTAGGTTACATAAATAACCTAGAGTATAAAAATGCCTTCTCAAGGCCTAACACAATACCTCCCATGCATGCATGTAGGTAGGAGAGTTGTTGGTAGATTTTTCTAAATTTATTTCCACATATAACTTGACAGAATTTTGGTGACATTGTCACCAGGATTGTGAAATTCCTTCTAAATGGTTACCTATAAGGAGGCATTGTTTTTCAGTCATATTTCGATAGGTCTAGAAGCAGGTTGTGAGGCTGAGTATCGAAGAATCCAAAACATATCTATGCATTTGGCCACCATAATTAGGTGAAGATATTTTGGTGTCTAGCTTGAAGGTGGAGGTGGAATCCCTGGGTTACAATGTAAGGGCTTCAATGAGAGTGTTTGCCAATTCTTGGACTATAATTTACAAACTAGGCTCTATGTCCTCACTATATGTATTCACATCCCCATCCTTCATCCACAAAAGAGCTCTCCTATAGGCTCAATCTATCAAAATCTACATACCACTTCTTCCCCTTCCTCTTAGGAGGGTCTGTTAGCCTACAAACATTTTAGAATTTTCCCCTTCTTATCCATGAACAATATACAACCCCCACATGTAGTTGCAACTCAGATACTTCATGTATTATGTCATGCATCTATTCTGATATAGATACTAGTATGGAGCATACTTAGTTTTTCTACCTTAACTTGTAGTCATCATCTATCGACTTCAAAATTAGATGTTCCATATTTATCAAGTTTACTTTTTGCACTTTTCTATGAAGATTTTCTTATATGTATACATTATATTCAAGCTTCTATTGTGATTTTTCAATTTCCTCCCCAATATATTTCAATTCATTCTCTAATAACCATACTTCTTTATCCCTCTAATGGGTCTGGTGTCCTTATTGGTTCCATTCCTAATAAAGTTTACATGTATTTTCCTTGATCACTTTCAACAATGTCTCTAAATAGGCCTAGTATTCCTACCACCTATGCCAATTACTTCCTAAATTCATCTTCCAAGGAATTACCATTATATTTATGTTGTAGAGAATGCAACTATGGTTAAGTCCAAAGATATTCCCTAGTGTTCCTTGTAGCTCCCACACATGACTATTCTTCTATTTCTCTTTGGCATGTAGGTCATGATAGTTCTTATCTAGCACAATATGAAACATTGAAATATTTTTTAGCCTCCTATGTTGAGGGATTGGTTCTAGCAGTCACCACCTTAGAATTGGTGATGCCCATGAGAAATCTTGGTTGGTTTATTTCTTTTAGTATTTCCTTGGTGCTTTCCATCATCATCACGTGTTCTGCATCCTCAAGGTCCAAAACCCTGCACACTCAGTAAAACCAAGTCAATAGCACCTGTCTATGTCAATGTAGTAAAAAAACATGTCATCAACCCATAACGCCTCATAATCAAAATCAAAAGTTTTAATAGCATAAAAATTTGGATCACTTGCGAGCAAGTGTCCTCAAAGAATAAGTTTGCTCAGTGTGCCAGAGCGGGATGTTACATACACCCCCTCTTGGTCTAAACTTTGTCCCGAAGTTTCACAGTATAAATGCCGAAATAAAGTGTATCACAATATCATATGTCTATCTATCAAACAAAAATGGAAACTGCTGGCGCATATCATATGCGTCCTCCCAGGTCGCCGAGTGCGGACTATAATTGTCCCACTAGACCTTGACCTGATCTACCATTTGACGTCGTAGCTGTCGAACGCGATGATACAAGATGTAGGCCGACTCAACGGTGAGCGCTCCCTCATCCGATACCTGCAAGGAACTCATGTCAATAACATGTGTAGGATCAATAATATAATGTCTCAAAACAGATACATGAAAAACATCATGCATACGCCTCAAAGAATAAGGCAAGGCTAGTCGATAGGCCACGGGCCCCTTTCTCTCCACAATCTCGAAAGGTCCCAAGAACCTAGGAGAGAGTTTAGCTCCCTTCCCAAACTTGATCGAACTCTTGTGCGGTTTAACCCGCAAGAAGACTCGATCGCCGACCTCGTAACTACGGTCGACACGGTGCGCATCGACATAATTCTTCTGTCGATCCTGCCCTTCTTTAATCCTATGTCTTATTGTTTGCATTTTCTCTTCCATTTCTTGGATCGCTTCTGGTCCCACCAGGACCCTATCCTCAAGCTGATCCCAACTCAAAGGTGTCCGACATGGTCGCCCGTAAAGAAACTCGAAAGGCACCATCTTAATGGTGCTCTGGTAACTGTTGTTGTAAGCAAATTCTACCAGTGGAAAGAATTTTTCCCAACGTTTTTGTTGGTCCATCATGTACATGTGCAACATGTCCTCCAAGGTTTGGTTCGTTCATTTGGTCTTCCCGTCATTCTCCGGGTGATACACAGTACTAAAGTTAAGTTGTGTTCCCAAGGCTTCTTGGAAACTCGTCCAAAATTGTCCAGTAAACACTGATCCTTGATCGGATATAATCCTCTTAGGCACGCCATGTAGCCTCACAATCTCACTGATGAAAACTCTAGCTATGTCAGGTGTATGATACGTCATACGCACAGGAATAAAGTGAGAACTCTTCGTCAGAGTGTCTACTACTACGAAAATCGAGTCATGTCTCCTTGTTGTCAGTGGCAATCCAACAATAAAATCCATCGAAATAACTTCCCATTTCGATTCCGGAATAGCATGTGGTTGTAGTAATCCTGCTGGGTGTCTATGTTCAGCCTTTACCTACTGACATTGTAGACATTTGGTCACATAGTTGACTATGCCTGCCTTCATTCCCTTCTAGAAGAATAAGGGTTTAAGGTTTTCCCTCATCTTCGTGAATCTCGGGTGAGCCATGTATACTGCTCTATGAGCCTCTCTTAGGATCAACATCCTCAACTCGTCATTTGGCAGTACATAGATCCAACTTTTAAATCTCAATAAACCATCGCTATCAAATGAAAATCCCTCAAATCGTGGTACCATCATTGTGTTTTGTCTGATAAAACCCTCGACCTATTTGTACCAGTCATCGTCATGCTGTAAAGTTAGAATCTTTTCACATAGATTCATCTGAGGAGGCAACACTAAAAATATGCGTGGTCTCCAACTCAATGCATCCACCACTTGGTTCACTGTTCCTTTTATGTAAGTAATCTCGAAGTCATACTCGCTAAGAAATTCCGACCAATGTCGTTGTCATGCGTTCAGGTCACTTTGCATAAAGATGTGTTGTAGTCCACAATGGTCAGTCTTTAGTTCAAATTTTTGTCCAACAAGGTAGTGTCTCCAAACCTTCAAGGCATATACAATGGCTAACAACTCCAAATCGTGCAACGCATAGTTCTCCTCATGCCTTCTCATTTTCCTATAAATGTAAGCGATCACTCGTCCGTCTTGCATCAAGACTCTGCCTAAGCCTTCCTTGGATGTGTCAGTGCATACCAAGAAGTCCGCATCCATGTCAGGGACCTTTAGTATCGGTGTTGTTGTCAACAATTCCTTGAGCCTTCAAAATGCTTCTACGCATTTCTCGGTCCAAACAAACTTCTTGTTCTTCTTCTGCAACTCCATGATCGGATTTTCTATCTTCGAAAATCCCTCAACGAACCGTCGATAATATCCTACTAAACCCATGAAGCTACGCACTTCCGAGACATTCGTCGGCGCAGGCCATTCCATAATAGCCTCAACCTTGGCTGGATCCATGACGATGCCTTTGCCGGAGATGAGATGCCCTAAGTAGTGAATCTACGATTGACAAAATGAGCATTTGGAAAACTTCCCATACAATTTGTGCTCTCGCAGACACTGTAGTACCAAGCGCAAGTGCTCGTCATGCTCCTTCGTCATCCTAGATTAGATCAAAATATCGTCAATGAATACTTGGACGAACTTGTCCAAGTACTCGCGGAACACCCCATTCATCAAACTCATAAATACCCCTGGGTCGTTTGTCAGTCCAAATGGTAAAACATTAAACTTGTAATGTCCAAACCTCATCTTAAAGGTGGTCTTAGGGATGTCAGCCTCTTTGATCCATAACTGGTGATACCCCGATCGCAAATCGATCTTGGAGAACACCATCGCACCCTTCATTTGATCGAATAGATCATCAATTCTCGGCAATAGATATTGATTCTTGATCGTGGCCTTGTTCAATTGATGGTAGTCAATGCAGAGCCTCCACGATCCATCCTTCTTTCGTATGAAAATAACAGGTGCACCCCACGGTGACACACTAGGACGTATCAGTCCTAGGTCCAACAACTCCTTCAGTTGCATTTTCAACTCTTGTAACTCCGGGGTTGACATCCGATAAGGTGTTCTTGCTATTGGTTCAGTCCCCGGTTTTAGGTCTATGGTAAACTCCAATTCCCTCTCTGGCAGCATACCAGGTAACTCCTCCGAAAACACGTCCGCAAACTCTCTCACCACCGGAAGGTGTTCTAGACCTTCCGCTACTCCCTTCTCGTTTAACGCAAGGATCGCATAAAGCTTGCACCCCTTGCGCATGCTCTTCCAAAGTTGCAAGGAAGAGATAAACCTCAGGGAAACTCCCTAGTTCCACCCTACAATAACACGTCTCTGTCCCTCGTCATCGACCAAGCTTAACCATTTCGTCTTACAGTGGAGTATTTCCTCATGTGCTTCCAACCAATCCATACCAATCACAACATCATAAGATCCTAGGATCGTGACGTACATGTTGGCTCTTGTGACAAACTCTCCCAGGTTAAGGATACAGCCTGTAACCTTTCCTCCAACCTTCTGTTTGGCTCCCGAAGCCATCTCTACGAAGCTAATCTCGTCCTGTTCGACTGCCTTTACCTTAATCCTTTTTAGCGCTGCACCAGAAATGAAACTATCGGTAGCACCGGGAACTATCATAATACTAAGGGTCTGGTCAGCGACGGTACCTGTCGTCTTCAGCACAGTCGACTGATGCTCTACCTGGTGGTTATTCACCACTACATGAATCCGATGGGCCTTGCCCATATCTCCCACAGTAGTGGGTCCGGTTGATCCGGACGCTCTGGTCCTCTCCACAGGGCAGTCGTGCTAGTAATGTGGCTCCCCACATGTCCAACATGCCTTCTTTGGCCGAGTAGTCCTGGTACCCGAAGTAGAAGATGATGGCCTACCGGCCTGGAACCCTGGTCTATTCTGCTGAATAGGCCTAAACTGCTACTGCTGCTGATGTTGTGGTCCCCGATAAGGTGTCCGCTGCTGAGGCGGCGGTCGTTGAGGTGTAGTGAAAGTGGATCCCCTCTAGAAGCCACGATACCCTGGCGTATGTCTTGCTGGTGTCTGATGCTGCTTTGCTCCAAATGACACCTGCCTTGATGGTCTCGCTGGAGTCCTGGTCTGGCCCCCGCTGATAAGCTCCTCCTCTGCTATGAGGGCCTTCTGGACGACATCATGCAAGGTTTGAGGCATCAAAATCCTGACCTTTTCACGTATGCTGTCGTTAAGGCCGAACACAAACCTATTGACCTTAAGTTTCTTAGTGTTAAGGTGTAGAGCATACCAAAGCAGCTCCATAAAACGGGCCTCGTACTCAGGCACTGTACGACCTCCCTGTCGTAAGGCGTTGAACTCATTGAGCTGACACTCAATGAATTCCTTTGAAATGTACCTCTCTCGGAACCATTCTTCGAACAATTCCCATGAAACGTCTTCGACGACCATGTTCAGCTGCGGTAGGAGCATCTTCCACCATAGAAGAGCGCTCCCCTTCAGTTGAAAGACCTCCATGCGGACCTTCATGTTGGAGGTATAATCGCAAAGTGTGAAGCACATCGCCATGTTCTCCAACCATGCCTCGGCGGCTGCGCCATTCAGGGCACCAAAGAACTCGATAAATTTGACCTTCTCGAGTTCACGGTGAATGCTACCAGTACCGACCGGAGCGCACGACGAAACTTCAGTGGGTGTTGGCGCCGTGGCTTCATCTCTGTCCAAACGGTTGATCAGTGCCTCGGACATGTGCTGAAAAGATATCATAATTCCGACTACATCACCCACTGCTATCTGCTCCTGTCCGAGAACCTGCTCGTCTCCCTGGGGGTTAGACCCCTCGGGTGTGGATGCTACTGGAGGCGTCGCGCCTCCTCCCCTAGCACCCCGCCATCTTCCTCCGCGACGTCCTCTAAGCATGATTACCTGCACGAAAACAAGTCAACTCGATTAACAACAGTATAATCAAATCATACCAACGAAAGTCGTAGCGATCCCAAGTCACGGGTTGAACCCGCTCTTATACCACATGTAACAACCCTCTCGTTTTTTCATGACAACAAGCCTCATATAACAAGTGAATTTTTATTTCTTTTGTGTGTGTGCATGTGTAGAAGGGTAATAAAGACATTATACTCAACGTCGTAATACGATAACGTTCTTGAGGCAAGCAACTCGTGCAACAAAAACATGATGACCAAACCTAGAAGCACATCAATCAATTGGAAGCAATGTTTGACATTCAACCGACAAAAGTGACTACCCACCCATCCTACCCTGCAATGGTTAGGACCTCTAGGACACATAAGCAACGCTCAAGCCCAGGTTCCCATCGATTTTGACCATTTAAGGTCTCTGGGCTGACGATTGTTCTGAGGAACATGGAGGTGTCTACATCCCACCCCAAAACAAACAATTCCAAGTCGACAAGCTAAAATACAACATCAATATCATCCAGGACACTTCACTTCACAATAATCAATTCTATAAAGCCTTTAAGAATATTAAAGTTGGCCCTTTAAAGTAATTTGCATAAGGTAGACATTGAAACACTTTATTTATGCACATAATGAAAACTATGTTATTTTATATGAGGTCACCTGTTATACACACTTACACTCTGAATTGTTACAATAATGGAATCTAATGAAGGAATCTTCTAATGAAGGTATGACTATGACTACTTACTTCC
Source organism: Picea glauca (assembly GCA_000966675.3). Lineage (NCBI taxonomy): Eukaryota > Viridiplantae > Streptophyta > Pinopsida > Pinales > Pinaceae > Picea > Picea glauca. The sequence goes on along the minus strand of JZKD02S0317056.1, from coordinate 23,568 downwards.
AATAAAATCCAAATCTTATCAGTTTTCAATTATTCAAAAACTATTTTATTGAACCTAAAAATTTACATATCTTATAGTAGAATCTAAAGATAAAATATATCTTGACCATCGGCCTCCAATGAAATCTTATATCTTTTCAATAAAATTTAAGACCACTCAAGTATTCTACTTTGACGAACATTGAAATATTAAATTCTTGTCCATATTCAAACTATGTTAATCCATATAAAGCCACAACTCATACATAGTTACATTTAATTGATCCAATAATAATAATGAAATCTAATGATAAGTATAACTTTGAAATCTTACCTCCAAAAGAAAATCCAAATCTTATAAATCCTTGAAGAATATTTTAAAGATACTTTTAAAAACATTTTACTTAATATGGACATTGAATTCTTTTGTTTACGACCCACATAGAAATCTATATTACTTAATACAATGATAAATTATATACATTTACACCCTAAAAACCACTACAATAAAAGAATCTAATAAAAGGATTTCCATTAAAAATACAAGACGCACAGGTGTAGATTATGTCCAAATAGCAAGGCGCACAGGTGGGTACAACTGTCTAAATGGTTAAGGTTCTGAATAATTTATTGGCAGTTCAATAAAAAATTTTTAATAAATCGCTGCCATTCAATTTGTCATTTAATCAATTTCTGTCAATTAAAAAAAAGGGTTTAATGCCATTGACTGGACTTGGTCTAAAATTCTTGTTTCCTAAATCTGGTAACAACTTTGTATCAATTTACCATTTTAATAACACAAGGTTTTACTGAAGTTATGGGTAAAGATTGAGTTGTTTCCAATGCTATCAACCTTGGCCCAGTGGATTCGCCAACCTCCTGGTGAATAAATTCTAAAAAGACAACTCATAGTCATCCTTTAAAGGCAAATCGAAATCTTTAACAGCAAAACGCGGTCATCCTTGAGGGAAATTCGTGGTTTTGTTTTCAGGTAGTAACAATGTGGAGTAACACCCACATGACAGTACAACCACGGAGGTAATAATAAGAAAACCATTACATATATACCATATCGCAGAGTTAAATTACAACAACCATTACATAGATTCAATTTGTAGAGGATAAGATGGTACATCCATTACATGAACCCAATCCGCAGAAGTAATTACAACGAATACACAAATATGATTTTGTCAAGGAAGGGATTAAACAACCGTTTCATAAACCAATCGCAGAGTTAAATTATTATAGCCTTTACATATATACGATTCGGCAAGGGAATGGATCATACAACCGTTACATGCACACGATTTTGCAGAGGAATGAGCTTACAGTTGTACATAAACGTGATTGGCAGAGGAAAAGGTATAGACAACAAATTTATACAGATCGCAGAGGTGAAGGTGTAAACATCAATTACATAGATACGATTTTAGCAGAGACGAATTTATACGATTTTATACAGTTGCAGAGGTGAGGGTGTGAACAACAATTACATAGATTCGATTTTATGCAGCTCGCTTGAAGTGAAGGTCATAAATAAACCAATTCAAGAGGTGGCATCAATCCAGCGATGAGCCCAGGGGGAAAATTCGCCCCAAGACTTAACACAGGTATAAAATCGCCCCAAAACTTTCGCCCAAAAATTCAAGGAGTGGGCCTCTAGGCTAGCTAAGCTCATCTTATAATGAATTAGAGTCTAGAGGTACAACAAATTGTTATAAAATTTTAACATTTAGCAATCATCGAATGAAATCAGGAGTTTCAGCAAAATGTTGAACGAAATCAGGAGTTTCAGCAATACGTTGAATGAAATCAGAAGTTTCAGCAAAACGTTGAACGAAATCAGGAGTTTCAGCAAACGTTATATAAAAGTTAACATTTGCAAATCGTTTGAATGGAATCAGGAGTTTCAGCAAGTGTTATATAAAATTTATCATCAGTTTACTTTTCCAATAAACAAATAGATCCAACATAATTCCTAATACCATCTATCAAACATAAATGAAAGGCATACCATTGCCTAATCGCCCGCTCCGAATGACTCCCATGCGCTCTGTGAAACTCCCGCTCGCTGACCATCGAGACTTCACCGGTACCTCCTAGCCAATGTTAGGGGTACTCTCCTTCCCCCTTAGCCCCACAAGCCGCAAAGGGGCCACAAACACTATCCAGAGATTTAGTCTAGCTCCCAGCTCGCCTCGCAAGGCCGATCTACCACTTCCCTTCGAGCTGGGTATCCCAACTCCCACAAGTAAATCAGTCACGTCGATATTTCTGCAGCGTAATGTTACGCAAATAGAAGACGATCCTCCATCCTTCTTCTTCCTTCAGTTTATAAAGTTTCAAACTTCCTTTCTTTCCTAAAATCTCATTTAATTAAAGTTTAAAAAAAATGAATTCCTAAAAATTCTTCTCCGTACAAGTGTCACCCATCCTCTTAATTCCTCCATTATTTAATTTCTTTAATTAATTAATTATCTTATCTCCCTCACCCACCTAGAGTTACTCCTAGAATCACTCCTAGGTGTCCCCAAAATCCCTTACAGGTTTTAAAGGCTTTTCCTATTATGAAATTACTAATTTAGTTTAAAATTAGAAAGCTCTTAAATGGTAGACTCTTACTAAGTTGGCTTTTCGCTTTTTCCCTTAAGTTCCTCTTTTTCCCTTTTTATGTTACCTCCTTTCCCTAGTTTCATAATTTTTTATTTTCCCTCTTTCCCCTTTTAATTAAAAAGACAATTGTGGAATTTAACCCCTTTTTTTTCATTAAATTAGTTTATTTTAAATTATCACAAGATAAAACAATTAATTCCCTCTTTACATTTTATTTCCACAGATTTTATTTTTTTAGGGCTAAATTAAATTTCTTACTCCCTTCATGTTACGAAATTCAACGAAGATCTAATTAATATTTAAGTTGTTTTTATTTTAATTATTATTATTTTATTTCTCTATATTTTTTTTAAAGGTAGACCAAATTTTACCACTAGTGTAATTTAGACTTAGACCTTAAATTTCTTACTGGGCGACATTTAATTAGGGAAATTGTTTTAAAAATTACTTAACATGTTATTCATCTTAGGGCCATCTAGGGTCATCCCTCTATCATCAACAACGCGACATGCCCTTCAGGACGCACTAGGTGCTCCAAGGGTGCCACTCGCCTCATCTGTTCCCTTGCGCGATGTGCTCTTCAGGACACACTACATGCTCCAAGGGTGCCACTCGCCTCTTGACTGACTTGGTAGACATCGATAACCCCTGGAGTCAACACTCTGCCAGGTGAACTTGTGGGAGACTAAGGGCCTCTACGGAATAAGGCCCCCGCCTTATTGCGCGCCTCTTAGAATCATTATGAGCGATTGTTGCAGTCTGCCCTCACAGCATCCTGGGTCCTCTCGAACTAGGTAATCGTTAACCTACAGTTCGAGCCACAATGAGAGTGCTAGTAGGTTGTGGCAGGGCTGCTGTCCACACCTCTCCCTCAACATCTCTGGTAGTCGTGCGTGACCCCTTTACTCCATATGTGAGTCTGCTCGACAAGCTATCGTCAACCTGCATCATCAACGAAACATGTCAGAATACATCCATATCATATCATCTAACCAGATGCGCAAATATCATAGTAAAAACAATCAAACCCCAATGTTACACTCCTTGACTCGATTCAGAGTCCAAGGGGTTCCATCGATGCCTCTGCATCCTCAAGGTCCAAAACCATGCACACTCAGTAAAACCGAGTCAATAGCACCTGTCTATGTCAATGTAGTAAAACAACATGTCA
>JZKD02S0317023.1:0-19592 GCA_000966675.3 Picea glauca | reverse complement strand
TACAGATTTTAAAACCTCAATATCTTGACCTTCCGGACTCCGTTTCGGATGATTTTTTTTTTTAAATTGGGTGTTTTTCTGAGAGGAACTCAGATATACAACCCTTTTCTGCAAAATTTGCATAGAAATATACTGAAAATGTCTGAAATGTCGCGGCCCTCTTTTTTTTTCTCCGAAAAGAAAAATCTGCAAAAATAAAAAATAGTTGCCCACAACTCCGGCCAAGGAAAGTGCTCTGATACCAATTGTTAAGTACCTAAATAGATCAACAAATATAATCACCACAAATACTGAATGCACAATAGATCCATAGAGAAATATAGAAGAAACCACATTATATTATTACCAAACCCTTGAGGTAGGGCAACACCATACAATGGATCCTATTATGGAAGGGATCCTCTCCTGTTCACTTGCCTCTTCAAGGGGGCATCCTCCTATTAAGCTACCGCTCCAAATACAATACTTCTCTTCATGTCTCATTACATTGCTTAAACCCCTTTATATAGTGCTACCATCACCTAAAAACATTCTAGAGGAGGAATCCTCTAGAAGTAGAACCTTCTAAGAAGTCCTCTTACATTTATTATATCTAACTATCATAGTGAGTCTTATTTAATAATATAGTGGACCTGGTCTACCTTACATTGAATGACCTCCACTATTATCACTATGGGCCCTCTGGGCCCCTCCACTACCTCTCTAGCTACCTTACATCATCTTACCCTTAGCCTTTTTTTTCTCAGTTGATAGTTGACATAAAATAAAATAAAATAAAAAGTTGGTTTTTAGACAAGCGTGAGAGTCTTTGTTTTTGTTTTTTATTGCCATTGTGTGATTCTTTACTCTGATTCTTTGTGATCTGTGCTTTAAGCCAGAATTTGTCTTTCTTGGTTTTGTGCTTGTCGGTATTTTCCCTTTGTTACTTTACTAGCACTTAAATAAATAAATAAAATCTCTTTTCATTTTCTTCTTTGGTTGAAGAGTGTGTTTCTGCATCACTAGTTAGGGAGAAGTCTTTTATTTTGTAAGTTTTTGCAGTGCATTTAGAGCATAAGTAGATCTTATTTGAGCGAAATTCATTTATGTTTGTTGTATAAAATATTAGAAAAATTGAAAAGAAAAAGAAATCTTTCTTTGTGAAAAGTTGTTGAAATTTTGCATTTAGTAAAAGTCTTTTATTTCCAGTTTTTTTCATTCACTTTTGCTTTCATATTTACACATCATCAGATTCACCTTCATACCCTGTGATGTAAGAAAAATCCCTAAAAGCAATGTTAATCTTAAAATCTACTAGACTTTTATGTTTGTAGGGTTCACAAACTAGTTCAGGATTAGGGCCTTGAATTAGGTTGGAGAGGAAACTCTTCAAGGCCACTCAAAACCAAACATTAGAGTCTAAGGTAGAGAGTGTCTAAGTCTAGTTTTGTGGAAGTTATATGAGACCCCCCTCTAACACAGGGGATAAACATGAGGTCGCATGCGGAAAGGTAGCGGAGATAACCCCTCCAAAGCCAGACCAATCGTAGAGGAGAACACATATCGAGGGCTTGTTTTGGGATTCTGTCGTTTGCATTTTCCACGGGGCTTCATGGGTCTCGAATCCGTTCGAGGTCCTTAGTTGTCTTTCGGACCTTTTTCTCTCGATACCCTTGACAGGTTTCAGGATTGATACCCTACTCATTGTGGTCTACCCAACTTTCGACTGTGCCCGTCTAGTGACTATTCGCGTGCTGGCAACCTAGTTGCCAATATTTTTAGGGACATACACAAGTGACTGCGAGGGTATACCACGGTACCTAGGACAGACATCGAGCCACACTTTGCAGAGTATACCTGGAGGGTTCTTCTGTGTTCAAGTTTCACTTGCACCAGTAAGTTGCTCTAGTGTTGGTTGTTGTAACTATTCTTCCAAATAGTTTAGTGATTGCTTGTCTTATCTCTTAGGGGCTTCTTTTTAGTGTGTGTTACTTTTGAANAGAGAGTGTATAATTCTAGTTTTGTGGAAGTTATCTGAGACCCCCCTCTAACACAGGGGATAAACATGAGGTCGCATGAGGAAAGGTAGCGGAGATAACCCCTCCAAAGACGGACCAATCGTAGAGGAGAACACATATCGAGGGCTTGTTTTGGGATTCCGTCGTTTGCATTTTCCACGGGGCTTCATGGGTCTCGAATCCGTTCAAGGTCCTTAGTTGTCTTTCGGACCTTTTTCTCTTGATACCCTTGACAGGTTTCAGGCTTAATACCCTACTCATTGTGGTCTACCCAACTTTCGACTGTGCCCGTCTGGTGACTGTTCGCGTGCTGGCAACCTAGTTGCCAATATTTTTAGGGACATACACAAGTGACTGCGAGGGTATACCATGGTACCTAGGACAGACATCGAGCCACACTTTGCAGAGTATACCTGGAGGGTTCTTCTGTGTTCAAGTTGCACTTGCACCAGTAAGTTGCTCTAGTGTTGGTTGTTGTAACTGTTCTTCCAAATAGTTTAGTGATTGCTTGTCTTATCTCTTAGGGGCTTCTTTTTAGTGTGTGTTACTTTTGAACGTGTAGAATACCTTAGTGCATCTTGGATCTTCTCACACAATGGAGGATCCCGAGCTCCGCTGGTCACGAAGGCTTCTGGGCCTGCTGCTGGTTACACTGGAGCCACCCCGCCACCATTAAGGAGAAAGCTAGACCAACAAGGGTCTTTTGAAGTAACCAGGTTACAAACCTTTGTGCCCGAACAACTCCTGGAGGAATCAACCGTCGCTCTTGGCTTGGTTGAAACCCCAACCATTGATTTCTTGGCACCGTTTATTTTACCAATCCAATTTCACAAATGCCAATCAGTGCCTCACACAGCTATGGAAACAAACGTTGTTACTTCTTCTGGGAATGCTTCCATTCCCACCCCATTTGCTACCACAGGAGAATCATCTCCTAACTTACCGTTGTCGGTCTGAGCCACCATGGTCTCGGCTACAACTACGTTGCACAGTGGACCGAACCCGTCTATGGTGGCGGCCACAACCCCCTTCACACCTAGTGCGATAGGCCCTCCGTTCTCATACGGTATACCTAGTTCGGGTACAAGTCCTGCACTAACCTACCCCACTTTACAGACTTTGGGTCTAGGGGCAGGGAGCTCTAACGCTCCTCTGCAAAGTCAACTTGGGGGCACTCCTGTCCCTTTTAACGTTTTTCTTTACGCAGGAGGTCATATCCCTCCTTCGTCCCCTTTGCTTGGTGGTCCACATCAGCAGTTCGTCAGGCAGCCTACACACACTAGTTTATCTAGAGCAGGGAGTCAAGGAACACCTGCGCATAGTACGCTGGTAGGTTCGACATCGTTTGTTTAGAATGGGACATTTGGTAACAACACTTTCTCATCAACTACTTTCCTGTCTAGGGGCAAACCCATTTTTGGACAATCCACTCCTGCGCAGGGTATTATTCCTGCGTAGGGGGCACATATAGTAGGACCTTGGAACTCAGGACAAGGATCTGTTCCCTCCTCTGGAATGTCATTCTAGGGTAATTCTTTCCACAGTCAATGGAACCCTGGACAGACTACTATGCATCTCCCGTTAGGACCGGCATGGGGTAATCCTTCCCAAAGTCCTTCGAACACGATGAATGCCCAACACACTATGTCCTTTATGGAAAATCATTCGATGATGTCTCCACAGATGAAAAATCCTTACGCTGGTCAGGGCCATGGTTACTACCAGAATCCAGGCCAGCAGCCAAACTTTTCCTGGAAACCTGGTGCCATTCAAACTCCAGGACCCTTTTTCCCAGGTTATCGGCAACAACCCAAACTACCATTCCTGGCGACTTTACACTTGCCAGATTTGACAAGGTTGTTAAATGATCCTATTTGTCACAATCCGCATTGGCCTCCTATGCCAACAAAGTTGCCTTCGAACATTCCAAAGTTCAAGACCAAGCCTAATGACAATCCAGGTGATCATGTGACTACCTTCCATCTTTGGTGTTCATCTAACTCATTGAAAGATGACTCTGTACAGTTGCGATTGTTTCAATGCACTCTTATTGGGAGTGCCGCGAAATGGTACATCGAGCTCAATCGCTCAAGATACTCTTCTTTTGGCAAACTGGCGATGGCCTTCCTTAACCATTTCCAGTTACCTGTGAGATACAACGTTGGCACAGAGTTGCTCGCCAATTTCAAACAAACAATAGCGGACCATATCTCTGATCATATCTGAGAGTGGAGACGCCGAAAGAGTCTAATCAAAGTACCAGTCCCACCAGCATTCCTGCTTGAGTGGTTCCTTAAGTCTTTGGTCCCTCAATTATCCAAAGACATTGCAACTTCCAGAGTTTTCTCCGAAGAATATGTCATCATGAGGGTTCAACAGTTTGAGCTCATCTATTCTCAGTCTGGTTTATTATACAACATCTTTCCATATGCGCCACGTTCGATACTGGATAAAACTAGACAGAGAGTTGGACCACATGCCGATGGTATTGTTGGTTCAGCACAAACCAAGGCCGTTGAGCAATTGACAAAATAGTTGCAACAGTTATCCATACAACACACAGCGGCCGGCCAAACTACTACTTTGGCTGCTCCCCCTACCCAAACATCGAATGTACACTCCATGCAGTCGACTAACCCAAAGGTCACCCAGCATCCTGAAGGGAAGAAAAAACAACGAAAGAAGGGCAAGGGGGATAAAAAACCCACTGATAATGCTAGCGGGGACACCACAGAAAAATGAAAGGCAAGGTATCCGTGCAACTTGTGTGTGGAAGACCACCTGACCCATCTTTGTCCTCGACTTGCAGAGGCCCAGAAGTTTTTCACACAACAACAGTAGGCAATGTTGACTAATCCCTTTCAACATGGGCAGAATTTAACTCAAGCCTCTACAAGCACAGAAGGGGGCAGCCAAAAAACCTGCCCTCCTCCAAACAATCCTGCATCTACGAATGTATATATGGTTAGGGGTGATGCTTTCATAATGACTAGAGCACATGACTATAGTAAACCAAGCACTTTTGAGAAGGGTAAAGAAGCTGACCTCCCATCTCTTCCTCTACAGATTGAGAAGACGTTGGGAGAAATAATGACATGCATTCCAAAGAGTGCATTTAAAAAAGCTTCTCACAACCCAAATGCAAGGGCCGCCCAAAATTACTTTGTGGTAGAGGATTTATCACAAACCCCTTGTGCAATGTCTGCCTTGGAGGTCCTCCAAATCTGCCCTACTCAGAGGAAAGCCTTGTTAACCACTTTGGGCTCTACAGAGACTTGTAATCTAGGTACCATCATGTTAGATATGATCGACTTAAAACCTCGTCTGCCTTACCACGTAGCGTTTTAGATAGTAGTGGCTCATCCCACGAAAATTTTTACATGGAATATCTTCCGCACGGTGGTCGATGAGGGTGCCTCGACATGCGTTATGTCGTTAGCATGTTGGAAGGCCATTGGCCAGCCCGCTTTGTCTCCATCACCTACTCTCCTCATTGCGTTCGACGTTCATTCTTTCCAACCACATGGCATCGTTCCTTCTTTCCCTGTGCAGTTAGGAGGGAAAACCATGTGTGTCGAAGTAGAGGTAGTCGATTCTCCCCTCAACTATAACCTCTTGTTAGGATGGAGCTGGACTTATGCTATGCAAGCAGTGGTTGCTACAGTGTTCTGAGTCTTGTTGTTTCCACACGAAGGCCGAATAGTGACCATCGATCAACTATCTTTCTCCAGACCTGACCCAGCTTTGGGGGCATCCACGGTCCCGATGATTGATAATCCTCAACGTAGGAGTTGGTTTGTGCCCATCCTTGATGGGTACCTTCGATTACCCACCTCCTCACAACGATATCAAATTTATATCTAATCACCATAAGGTTGAGATTTTTCAAGTTTCGTNGCTCTTGGCTCGATTGAAACCCCAACCATTGATTTCTTGGCACCGTTTATTTTACCAATCCAATTTCACAAACGCCAATCAGTGCCTCACACAGCTATGGAAACAAACATTGTTACTTCTTCTGGGAATGCTTCCATTCCCACCCCAGTTGCTACCACAGGAGAATCATCTCCTAACTTACTGTTGTCGGTCTAAGCCACCATGGTCTCGGCTACAACTACATCGCACAGTGGACCGAACCCGTCTATGGTGGCGGCCACAACCCCCTTCATACCTAGTGCGACAGGCCCTCCATTCTCATATGGTATACCTAGTTCAGGTACAAGTCCTGCACTAACCTACCCCACTTTACAGATTTTGGGTCTAGGGGCAGGGAGCTCTAACGCTCCTCTACAAGGTCAACTTGGGGGCACTCCTGTCCCTTTTAATGTTTTTCTTTATGCAGGAGGTCATATCCCTCCTTCGTCCCCTTTGCTTGGTGGTCCACATCAGCAGTTCGTTGGGCAGCCTACACACACTAGTTTATCTGGAGCAAGGAGTCAAGGAACACCTGCGCATAGTACGCTGGTAGGTTCGACATCGTTTGTTTAGAATGGGACATTTGGTAACAACACTTTCTCATCAACTACTTTCCTTTCTGGGGGCAATCCCATTTTTGGACAATCCACTCCTGCGCAGGGTATTATTCCTGCGTAGGGGGCACATATAGCAGGACCTTGGAACTCAGGACAAGGATCCGTTCCCTCCTCTGGAATGTCATTTTAGGATAATTCTTTCCACAGTCAATGGAACCCTGGACAGACTACTATGCATCTCTCGTCAGGACCGGCATGGGGTAATCCTTCCCAAATTCCTTCAAACACGATGAATGCCCAACACACTATGTCCTTTATGGGAAATCATTCGATGATGTCTCCACAGATGAAAAATCCTTACGCTGGTCAGGGCCATGGTTTCTACCAGAATCCAGGCCAGCAGCCAAACTTTTCCTGGCAACCTGGTGCTAGTCAAACTCCAATACCCTTTTTCCCAGGTTATCAGCAACAACCCAAACTACCATTCCTGGCGACTTGACACTTGCCAGATTTGACAAGGTTGTTAAATGATCCTATTTGTCACAATCCGCATTGGCCTCCTATGCCAACGAAGTTGCCTTCGGACATTCCAAAGTTCGAGACCAAGCCTAATGAATATCCATGTGATCATGTGACTACCTTCCATCTTTGGTGTTCATCTAACTCATTGAAAGATGACTCTGTACAGTTGTGATTGTTTCAACGCACTCTTATCGGGAGTGCCGCGAAATGGTACATCGAGCTCAATCGCTCAAGATACTCTTCTTTTGGCGAACTGGAGATGGCCTTCCTTAACCATTTCCAGTTACCTGTGAGATACGACGTTGGCACAGAGTTGCTCGCCAATTTCAAACAAACAATAGCGGACCATATCTCTGATCATATCCGAGAGTGGAGACGCCGAAAGAGTCTAATCAAAGTACCAGTCCCACCAGCATTCCTGCTTGGGTGGTTCCTTAAGTCTTTGGTCCCTCAATTATCCAAAGACATTGAAACTTCCAGAGTTTTCTCCGAAGAATATGTCATCATGAGGGTTCAATAGTTTGAGCTCATCTATTCCCAGTCTGGTTTATTATACAACATCTTTCCAGATGCGCCACGTTCGATACTGGATAAAACTAGACAGAGAGTTGGACCACATGCCGATGGTATTGTTGGTTCAGCACAAACCAAGCCCGTTGAGCAATTGACAAAATAGTTGCAACAGTTATCCATACAACACACAGCGTCCAGCCAAACTACTACTTTGGCTGCTCCCCCTACCCAAACATCGGATGTACACTCCATGCAGTCGACTAACCCAAAGGTCACCCAGCAACCTGAAGGGAAGAAAAAACAACAAAATAAGGGCAAGGGGGATAAAAAACCCACTGATAATGCTGGCGGGGACACCACAGAAAAACGAAAGGTGAGGTATCCGTGCAACTTGTGTGTGCAATACCACCTGACCCATCTTTGTCCTCGACTTGCAGAGGCCCAGAAGTTTGTCACACAACAACAGTAGGCAGTGTTGACTAATCCCTTTCAACATGGGCAGAATTTAACTCAAGCCTCTACAAGCACAGAAGGGGGCAGCCAGAAAACCTGCCCTCCTCCAAACAATCTCGCATCTACGAATGTATATATGGTTAGGGGTGATGCTTTCATAATGACTAGAGCACACGACTATAGTAAACCAAGCACTTCTGAGAAGGGTAAAGAAGCTGACCTCCCATCTCTTCCTCTACAGATTGAGAAGACGTTGGGATAAATAATGACATGCATTCCAAAGGGTGCATTTAAAAAAGATTCTCATAACCCAAATGCAAGGGCCGCCCAAAATTACTCTGTGGTAGAGGATTTATCACAAACCCCTTGTGCGATGTCTGCCTTGGAGGTCCTCCAAATCTTCCCTGCTCAGAGGAAAGCCTTGTTAACCACTTTGGGCTCTACAGAGACTTGTAATCTAGATACCATCATGTTAGATATGATCGACTTAAAACCTCGTCTGCCTTACCACGTAGCGTTTTAGATAGTAGTGGCTCATCCCACGAAAATTTTTACATGGAATATCTTCCGCACGATGGTCGACGAGGGTGCCTCGACATGCGTTATGTCGTTAGCATGTTGGAAGGCCATTGGCCAACCCGCTTTGTCTCCATCACCTACTCTCCTCATTGCGTTCGACGGTCATTTTTTCCAACCACGTGGCATCGTTCCTTCTTTCCCTATGCAGTTAGGAGGGAAAACCATGTGTGTCGAAATAGAGGTAGTCGATTCTCCCCTCAACTATAACCTCTTGTTAGGATGGAGCTGGACTTATGCTATGCAAGCAGTGGTTGCTACAGTGTTCTGAGTCTTGTTGTTTCCACACGAAGGTCGAATAGTGACCATCGATCAACTATCTTTCTCCAGACCTGACCCAGCTTTGGGGGCATCCACAGTCCCGATGATTGATAATCCTCAATGTAGGAGTTGGTTTGTGCCCATCCTTGATGGGTACCTTCGATTACCCACCTCCTCACAACGATATCAAATTTATATCTAATCACCATAAGGTTGAGATTTTTCAAGTTTCGTCATTCCGCACGACTTACTTTGAGGATCCTTGTATTCTTCCTTCCCCATTAGCCACGATGGATGAGACAGGTCACTCAATCATGTCCATTCCCTTGTATACCTCTGAGGTAGCTTACTCTTTAGTCCAGCAAGCTTCATCTAACCCTGATCTAACTCCTGCACAAGAGTTAGATCCACTTCTAGAGCCTATTTGGGCTCAGGGTTCTCTCGCTAACGTCAATTCGTTAGACTTAGTATTGCCTTCTGATGAAGCAGTAATCAAAGAAATGACTAGTCTGGACAAACCCTGGGAAGATCTTCATCACAGATCATATTTTCTCCCAGAGTTACGCCGAATCGAATCAGGATAATTCACCGTTACCATAACGGGAGATCAGCCATGTCCTATTAATCTCTTAGCTACGCAGGAAATTTATGCTGAGGGTAATATGGAAACTATCTCTGAAACTATACCCATCAACATCTCCCAAACCCCTGGTGTCATAGACAACATTTTCTTCAGAGCAGATAGCTCCCTCGAGGAGATGCCAAGCATCGACCCACAAAGAGTCTATCATGAGATAACTTTGTTGTTTTTCAAGCTCGCTTTGAGATCCGAAAACAACATTTGGAGAGACTGCATTTATGCTTTTTGATCTCGTCCGGATTAACTGAGAAAAGTAACCATTGTGGAGTATTCTTTGAGTCCTTTTCAGACTCCTTAAAAATGAAAATATTGTTGAGTGACCTTGTTTCTTCACACTCGTTAAATTGGTCCAGGATAACATTCCTTAAATGGGTCTCCTTTTAATCCCTTTTTAGACCCTCTAAACATGAAAAGATTGCCAAGCAATCTTGTGGCCTTTCACTCTCGTTAAACTGAAATTTGAAGTCACGTCTGTCTGACGGTAGTTTACCCCTTTTTCGGTCTGGACGGTCAACTGTATGAACAAAGGTATACTCTATCGAATTTTCGTTCTTTAGAAGAGTACTCTCAGGTATAATTTTATTCCTTTTTCGGTCCTGAGGGACTAAATTTACGAAAAAGAAACCCCCACAGAGTCCATAGTTAAGCTCTTTTCAGACTCCCTAAAATTGAAAAGATCGTCGAGTGAACTTATTCTTTCACACTCGCTAAATTGGTCCAAAAGAGTATTCCTGACGGAGTCCATAGTTAAGTTTTTTTTAGACTCCTTAAAAGTGAAAAAATAGCTGAGTGATATTGTCCTTGTCACACTCGTTAAAATGGTTTTGAATTGACGTCTAATCGGTGCTAGTTTATCCCTTTTTCAAACCAACTAAACTATTGTTGAAAAGTTACCCCAGCGGAGTCTCCTTTTATGCTTTTTCAGACTCTCTAAATATGAAAAACCACCAAGCTTTCCTTCTCTGAGCTCGTTAAACTTACATCGAAGGACGTTACCATTGTGTGTTCTATCAACCACATTTGCATACCTTATCCACCAGCCTTGTGACAATTTGCTTCTGCGTCTTAACACCTTTGGCCACTGGAGGATTTTCCCCGAGTATCATTTTACCAAAACATCAATCTTGTCCTTGTGCCTTGAGCTTGTATGTTTGCAGTACTCGTTCCTCCATTGTAACGTAATATTCCTTTCTTCTTTTTCCAAAATTATCGAAAAGAACAAAAAAATCAAATATACCCCAAAAAGAGGAAGGAAAAAGTATTTTCTTTATTAGCAGCATAATGAGTCGCCCTTGGATAAAGCACATCTGTCTGTTTGATCATCAGACTATGGGATGTAGTATGACCTTAGGAAGTTGTTCTCGCTATATAGAGTTGTGTCCTCCACCATTTGGTTATTCTTCCAAACATATGGAGAGTTTGCATTGCCTCCTTCTTCATAGACTTATGATTAACATATATGATGCCTGAGTCTTGTTCGAAATCAAGTCCTTGTTCGAAATCACTGAAGCCTTCAGTCCGATCATCAATATTATCAAGTCCATAACTGATGAGTCATCGAAGACCTCTGGGTAGTGCAGTCTTACACTCATATTACACTCCTACCCAAGTTTTAGAATATTTTGAAGTTGTTGCTCGAGCTCTGAAGTACAGCCATCAGGCTGAATCAGCTTCTGGAAGATAGGTACTCTATATGTATATCTTTCTGATTTTGAGATGTAGCTCCGTTGTGTATTATTTGCGGCTACTCTTTATAGTTATTTGACATGGATCTACAGTGTATTTGATTGGTATACATGGTTCTATTTTATCCCAAGCATGGGTATTCCTGTCTCGGTGAGACATTTTTTATTTTGCAGATGGCACCTGCTGGTTCCTGATCCTTGGGCTCAATCGTTCGGCACATCAGTAAATATTGGTAATGTATTTCAGACATCAGATTCTCTTCTGACCTCACACATTAGGGGGCATCTGTTATAACCCTAAATTGCACCACACATGCTTACCTGGCATTAGGCCAACTCATATCCCTTCTTTGTCAAAACTCTGTTGAACAAATCTTTGAAAATCCTCTTGTGTCAAGGCCCATGTGCCCTAACCCATTACTGCACGCATGTGCACGCTGGTTGACTCACTACAGCCCGCGTGTACCTAACAAAGCACGAAAAAGGGAAATTTGTTGATGGAAAAAAAAGCTATGGGTCAGTTAACTGAAACTCCCGACCATGCATGGCCGAGGGTTTGTCCAAAACCCTAGCTCCTTCTAGACTATAAAATAAGGTGTAGGGGTACCATTTGGAGGAGGAAAAAATATAGCGAAGAAACTCTGCCCATTTACGTAATCCATTGTCCCAACCCTTTAGCCTTTCCTCATGCCAAAGGAGATTTAACGCAAAGCAGTTGAAGGAAAAAAGAAGAGGAGCCCAGGATCAGGTTCAAGGAGCAGTGGTCGGTCTCAGCTTTGTTGTAAGTTGATTCACTTTAAGTAATAAAAGAATACGTTTACCGTCCCAATGCATGAATTATCTATGGTTTGATTAATTTGTGCTTGATTTCTAACCCTTGAGTATAGAAGTAGCATGCATGCATAGTTGTTATTTGTCTTGAGTGCAGGTCATCTGTGGAAGGAGTAGTGCAAGGAAGTGATCAAAGTGCAATGGAGGATCTACATCAAACGCCGATAATAAGGTTGGTGGTCCTTTTCCATGCATTTACTATGAAAGAGGGGTTTAAATCTTGGGTTGTAGGTAAAAAAGTAGTTTCTTTTTTATCAAAATATGCATGCAAGTCTAACCCTAGTTTGCTAGTCCGTAGGGTATTTTTCCCAACAACACGGGGTAGTCCTGGTACCTCCCTGAATAGATATTCAAAAAAATTCACGACTGCATAATCTTCCAAATTCGGCACCTTATCTTTAGGTGTCTCTTCCATATGTGTTGCAAATATTAGACACCCTTTTCTTTAACATTTCTTCGGCTGCAATGTTGAAATTTATCGGATGGTTACTTCCCTAGGAATTCCCTGCACTCTCCTTAGGTTCCCTTCCTCATCCAAGAAAGTAAATTCCTTGTTATGACAATCTAGGATGGCATGATGTTGGTCCAACCAATCCATCCCAATTAGACAATCATAGGAACCTAAAGGTATGATGTTCAAATCTTCCTTGGTGTTCATTCCATTCATGTCCATAGGAAATTACTTAAGCATCTCATTAACTTTTATTTTGGCTCTGGTAGCCAGCTGCACCAACCAATATTTTATATGCTTTCTTCTTGGCAAATGAAAACTTTCCACCATCTTAGGATATATATAACTATGACTATCTCCTAAATCAATTAAAATAGAAATGGTTTGGTTGTTTATCATACCTTCCACCTCAATCATATGTGACTAATATTATGTTTGCTTGTTGTCCAGGGCTGCATAGATCCTTGGCACATTTCTGCCCATGTCACATCACTGTTTTAGTTGTTGTACATTGTGCACAATCCTCCCTTTTTCACCTTTGTGGGGACAATCTCTGAACATATGATCCCCTTTACAACCCCAACATTGAATAGGTGGTTGCCTTGGCCTTTGACCCCCTATCTCAATCATTCTGGGTTCTCTAGGAATTTGTTTTCCCTGGTGGATTATTTCTGAAGAATGGTGACTTAGTTCCCTTCTTCCTTTGATCCATCTTGAATTTCTTTTTGTATTACCAAGATTTTTGGAAATTTGGCCTTGATTTTTGTTGATCATAAAGGCATGTAGCTCGCCTTATGGTCTCCTCCAATGTCTTTGGATCATCATACTGTATTTTTTCATTGATAAATGATGGCAATCCACTCAAATACCTTTGAATATTAATTGTCTCATCCTTAATGAAAGAGACATACTTCAGTAGTTCTAAAAACCTTCTCTCATATTCATCTATTGTCATACTCCCAAGCTTGATTTCAAAGAACTCTTTCAATTTCTTTTCATGGTATCTTTTAGTCAAGTATTTCTTCTCAAAATACTTCTTAAATTCTCTCCAAGTAACACTTTTCTCTTTAATGTGATGCACCTGCACAAGATGATCCCACCACATGGATGTCTTTTCCTTGAGTTGATAGATATAAATTCTACCTTCTTTATAAGAATAATAATTATGCAATTGAAAATACTTTCTCATGCCCAACAACCATGTCTCTGCATCTTCATCCTTCTTGTTCTCACCATCAAATGTAGAAGGTTTTATTTTGTTCATTTCTCCTCGTAGATCATCCACCCCAGACCTCTTGTGCTTCCTGATAGGGGATGGACTTGATCTATTGTGTGCTCTCTTATTGGAATGCCTCGGGGAGTGGTGTTGATGTCTGCTAACACTTTTGGTTCTTCTTTTCTCTTCATAAGGCTTGTGACTTCCAGATTTTTTTGAGCCACTCTCCTTATCCAACTTCTTTTATATTCGGTTCAAGATCTACATTAACTTCATGTTGAAGTCACCCTTCTGCCCCTTGGCTCTCATAAGCCTTTCATTATCAACTTTATGGCTTTGAACATCCTTCTACAAATTTTTAATGGTCTCGACTCTCTTCCATATTCATGTTTTCATTCCTTTCATCTCCATGTCCATTGGAGTTTGTTCCTTCAATGCCCAAATGGACATCCATCCCTCTAATATCATTCTCCTGACTATAAGTCCCCTATNAGACTTAGTATTGCCTTCTGATGAAGCAGTAATCAAAGAAATGACTAGTCCGGACAAACCCTGGGAAGATCTTCATCACAGATCATATTTTCTCCTAGAGTTACGCCGAATCAAATCAGGATAATTCACCGTTACCATAACGAGAGATTAGCCATGTCCTATTAATCTCTTAGCTACGCAGGAAATTTATGCTGAGGGTAATATGGCGACTATCTCTGAAACTATACCCATCAACATCTCCCAAACCCCTGGTGTCATAGACAATATTTTCGTCAAAGCAGATAGCTCCCCCGAGGAGATGCCAGGCATCGACCCACAAAGAGTCTATCATGAGATAACTTTGTTGTTTTTCAAGCTCGCTTTGAGATCCAAAAACAACATTTGGAGAGACTGCATTTATTCTTTTTGATCTCGTCTGGATTAACTGAGAAAAGTAACCATTGTGGAGTATTCTTTGAGTCCTTTTCAGACTCCTTAAAAATGAAAATATTGTTGAGTAACCTTGTTTCTTCACACTCGTTAAATTGGTCCAGGAGAACGTTCGTTAAACGGGTCTCCTTTTAATCCCTTTTCAGACCCTCTAAACATGAAAAGATTGCCAAGCAATCTTGTGGCCTTTCACTCTCGTTAAACTGAAATTTGAAGTCACGTCTGTCCGATGGTAGTTTACCCCTTTTTCGGTCTGGACGGTCAACTATATGAACAAAGGTATACTCTATCGAATTTCCGTTCTTTATAAGAGTACTCTCAGGTATAATTTTATTCCTTTTTCGGTCCTGAGGGACTAAATTTACGAAAAATAAACCCCCATAGAGTCCATAGTTAAGCTCTTTTCAGACTCCCTAAAATTGAAAAGATCGTCGAGTGAACTTATTCTTTCACACTCGTTAAATTGGTCCAAAAGAGTATTCCTGACGGAGTCCATAGTTAATCTTTTTTCAGACTCCTTAAAAGTGAAAAAATAGCTGAGTGATATTGTCCTTGTCACACTCGTTAAAATGGTTTTGAATTGACGTCTAATCGGTGCTAGTTTATCCCTTTTTCAAACCAACTAGACTATTGTCGAAAAGTTACCCCAACGAAGTCTCCTTTTATGCTTTTTCAGACTCTCTAAATATGAAAAACCACCAAGCTTTCCTTCTCTGAGCTCATTAAACTTACATCGAAGGACGTTACCATTGTGTGTTCTATCAACCACATTTGCATACCTTATCCACCAGCCTTGTGACAATTTGCTTCTGCGTCTTAACACCTTTGGCCGCTAGAGGATTTTCCCCGAGTATCATTTTACCAAAACATCAATCTTGTCCTTGTGCCTTGAGCTTGTATGTTTGTAGTACTCGTTCCTCCATTGTAACGTAATATTCCTTTCTTCTTTTTCCAAAATTATCGAAAAGAACAAAAAAATCAAATATACCCCAAAAAGAGGAAGGAAAAAGTACTTTCTTTATTAGCAGCATAATGAGTCACCCTTGGATAAAGCACATCTGTCTATTTGATCATCAGACTATGGGATGTAGTATGACCTTAGGAAGTTGTTCTCGCTATATAGAGTTGTGTCCTCCACCATTTGGTTATTCTTCCAAACATATGGAGAGTTTGCATTGCCTCCTGCTTCATAGACTTATGATTAACATATATGCTGCCTGAGTCTTATCACTTGTTGTGCTATTGTCCAAGGGAAGTTTGTCACTAAGCCTGAGTCATCCCCTCTGCAATATGTCTCTTGTCTACATACCCGACCATCCTGAACGTCCAATCAAGTCCTTGTTCGAAATCACTGAAGCCTTCAGTTCGATCATCAATATTATCAAGTCCATAACTGATGAGTCATCGAAGACCTCTGGGTAGTGCAGTCTTACACTCATATTACACTCCTACCCAAGTTTTAGAATATTTTGAAGTTGTTGCTCGAGCTCTGAAGTACAGCCATTAGGCTGAATCAGCTTCTGGAAGATGGGTACTCTATATGTATATCTTTCTGATTTTGAGATGTAGCTCCGCTGTGTATTATTTGCAGCTACTCTTTATAGTTATTTGACATGGATCTACAGTGTATTTGATTGGTAGACATGGTTCTATTTTATCCCAAGCATGGGTATTCCTGCCTCGGTGAGACATTTTTTATTTTGCAGATGGCACCTGCTGGTTCCTGATCCTTGAGCTCAATCATTCGGCACATCAGTAAATATTGGTAATGTATTTCGGACATCATATGCTCTTCTGACCTCACACATTAGGGGGCATCTGTTATAACCCTAAATTGCACCACACATGCTTACCTGGCATTAGGCCAACTCATATCCCTTCTTTGCCAAAACTCTGTTGAACAAATCTTTGAAAATCCTCTTGTGTCAAGGCCCATGCACCCTAACCCATTATTGCACGCATGTGCACGCTGGCCGACTCACTACAGCCCGCGTGTACCTAACAAAGCACAAAAAAATGAAAGTTTTCGATGGAACAAAAAGCTATGGGTCAGTTAACTGAAACTCNTTACGTAATCCATTGTCCCAACCCTTTAGCCTTTCCTCATGCCAAAGGAGATTTAACGCAAAGCAGTTGAAGGACAAAAGAAGAGGAGCCCAGGATCAGGTTCAAGGAGCAGTGGTCGGTCTCAGCTTTGTTCTAAGTTGATTCACTTTAAGTAATAAAAGAATACTTTTACCATCCCAATGCATGAATTATCTATGGTTTGATTAATTTGTGCTTGATTTCTAACCCTTGAGTATAGAAGTAGCATGCATGCATAGTTGTTATTTGTCTTGAGTGCAGGTCATCTATGGAAGGAGTAGTGCAAGGAAGTGATCAAAGTGCAATGGAGGATCTACATCGAACGCCGGTAATAAGGTTGGTGGTCCTTTTCCATGCATTTACTATGAAAGAGGGGTTTAAATCTTGGGTTGTAAGTAAAAAAGTAGTTTCTTTTTTATCAAAATATGCATGCAAGTCTAACCCTAGTTTGCTAGTCCGTAGGGTGTTTTTCCCAACAACACGGGGTAGTCCTGGTACCTCCTTGAACAGATATTCAAAAAATTTCACGACTGCATAATCTTCCAAATTCGGCACCTTATCTTTAGGTGTCTCTTCCATATCTGCTGCAAAATATTAGACACCCTTTTCTTTAACATTTCTTTGGCTGCAATGTTGAAATTTATCGGATGGTTACTTCCCTAGGAATTCCCTGCACTCTCCTTAGGTTCCCTTCCTCATCCAAGAAAGTAAATTCCTTGTTATGACAATCTAAGATGGCATGATGTTGGTCCAACCAATCCATCCCAATTAGACAATCATAGGAACCTAAAGGTATGATGTTCAAATCTTCCCTGGTGTTCATTCCATTCATGTCCATAGGAAATTACTTAAGCATCTCATTAAATTTTATTTTGGCTCTGGTAGCCAGCTGCACCAACCAATATTTTATATGCTTTCTTCTTGGCAAATGAAAACTTTCCACCATCTTAGGATATATATAACTATGACTAGCTCCTAAATCAATTAAAATAGAAATGGTTTGGTTGTTTATCATACCTTCCACCTCAATCATATGTGACTAATATTATGCTTGCTTGTTGTCCAGGGCTGCATAGATCCTTGGCACATTTCTGCCCATGTCATCACTGTTTTAGTTGTTGTACATTGTGCACATTCCTCCCTTTTTCACCTTTGTGGGGAAAATCTCTGAACATATGATCCCCTTTACAACCCCAACATTGAATAGGTGGTTTCCTTGGCCTTTGACCCCCTATCTCAATCATTCTGGGTTCTCTAGGAATTTGTTGTCACTGGTGGATTATTTCTGAAGAATGGTGACTCAGTTCCCTTCTTCCTTTGATCCATCTTGAATTTCTTTTTGTATTACCAAGCTTTTTGGAAATTTGGCCTTGATTTTTGTTGATCATAAAGGCATATAGCTCACCTTATGGTCTCCTCCAATGTATTTGGATCATCATACTATATTTTTTCACTGATAAATGATGGCAATCCACTCAAATACCTTTGAATATTAATTGTCTCATCCTTAATGAAAGAGACATACTTCAGTAGTTCTAAAAACCTTCTCTCATATTCATCTATTGTCATACTCCCAAGCTTGATTTCAAAGAACTCTTTCAATTTCTTTTCATGGTATCTTTTAGTCAAGTATTTCTTCTCAAAATACTTCTTAAATTCTCTCCAAGTAACACTTTTCTCTTTAATGTGATGCACCTGCACAAGATGATCCCACCACATGGATGTCTTTTCCTTGAGTTGATAGATATAAATTCTACCTTCTTTATAAGAATAATAATTATGCAATTGAAAATACTTTCTCATGCCCAACAACCATGTCTCTGCATCTTCATCCTTCTTGTTCTCACCATCAAATGTAGAAGGTTTTATTTTGTTCATTTCTCCTCGTAGATCATCCACCCCAGACCTCTTGTGCTTCCTGATAGGGGATGGACTTGATCTATTGTGTGCTCTCTTATTGGAATGCCTCGGGGAGTGGTGTTGATGTCTGCTAACACTTTTGGTTCTTCTTTTCTCTTCATAAGGCTTGTGACTTCCAGATTTTTTTGAGCCACTCTCCTTATCCAACTTCTTTTATATTCGGTTCAAGATCTACATTAACTTCATGTTGAAGTCACCCTTCTGCCCCTTGGCTCTCATAAGCCTTTCATTATCAACTTTATGGCTTTGAACATCCTTCTACAAATTTTTAATGGTCTCGACTCTCTTCCATATTCATGTTTTCATTCCTTTCATCTCCATGTCCATTGGAGTTTGTTCCTTCAATGCCCAAATGGACATCCATCCCTCTAATATCATTCTCCTGACTATAAGTCCCCTATTTCTCTTCCATCCCTCTAGAATCTATGTTGATATTGATCTAATCTAGTTGTTGTTAACTCTGCAAAATGTGCAGCCAACAAAACTTTGTCAGGCTAACTGTTTCAACAATTGCATGAAAATATGAACCATTCTGGTTCAATAATATATATCTTAATTATTTCTTCTGATTTCTTGGAAAATTGAATTCCTGATCAATTTCTTGGGTCTACATTTAGATTCCACTGTGAAAGACCTTTCCAACACCTTCTCCCATGTTCAATTCCAAGTCTTGAGCATAAAGTTATGGCTATTTGAAATTTTTCCATTAATTTTTCTGTTCATTTTTCAACTTGGCGTAACTCTATGTTGTAAATATAAAATTTCGCACCTAATCCATTGGACGTTTCATAGGATATCAATTGGGTTTCCTCATATACATATTATGGACACTTTGTCCAAGTTTCACCTCTTTTTGGGTTCTAGGATGCTAGTTACAGCTTGCTGAAATTCTAGACCAAAATACCATATTGTTGTAGGAAAATCTGCCTGCGGACAAGTAGATCGACCTCTAAGGCTTGACCTTAACCCTAGACAGAAAAGTGCTTATCATGGAAACTGAATTTATTTCGAATCTATCTAAGCCTAATGCATGAGAAGGGAGAGTAACA
>JZKD02S0317012.1:7470-19592 GCA_000966675.3 Picea glauca | reverse complement strand
ATGTAATAAAGGTCAATATTAATAAGGCCTTTCAATAAAATAGAATAAGGCGGATGTAAGAAGACCTAATAGAAGCTTCCGCTTCTAGAAGGATTTTCCTCTAGATGCTTCTTTTGATAAACATATTTAGTATAAATAAGGGTCGAGGGTATGAAAACCCTAGCTTGGAGATTATTGTAATAGAGCATTGCTGGAATGGAGGTTGCTCGCTCGAAGAGGCCTGTGAACATTGCTTTCTGAATCAAAGTGTTATTTATGTTACTGTTCTTATATCATTTTTGTGTTATTGTGGAGATTATGCTAGTTATATTACTGTTATTCTGCCATTTCTAGCATTTTATTTCCATTCCACATACTTTTTATATCTGGTATATTGTAAACAAAGAGTAAAATTCCTTGGTGAAGAATACATATTAGGAATTCAATCCCTAACCATAAGGAAAGAATGTAGTCAAATGTTGATGGGTTTGCATGACTAAATTCACATCTAAATGTTATCTTTTGGCCCTTACTTTGAAATTATTTACACCATGTTCGAGGCTTCTTCATGAGATTTGGTGTACAAGGTGTATGATCAATGCCTGGATGGTCCATGTTGTATTTTAATAAGAGAGATGGTCCATGATAGATTCATACATTGGATATGGATTACCTAGTGGTTTCTTGACCTTAGTTGGGTGATTGCACAATATTATTCTTTATGGAATTTCACACATCCTAACAACTTTGGTGACATTCTACAACATGGCCATATGGAGATGATTACATGATTGGAGAATGCACTAATTAGGAGGACTATAATTTTTCACCCTGGAGGCGGGCATTGGGATGTTGGGGAATTAGGTGGGACTTGATACGAAATAGAAAATATAGTACTTTTGATAATCAAGAGGGAATAGAATTTCAAATACAGAAGGTGGTTTCTAAAGACACCATTACAACACTTACGCATAATACATTGTGATCAAAACATGAAAATTCATATTAGACATCTTGACAATGCATATTTATATGGACATCTTGACATCTTGAAAATGCATATATGGACATCTTGACATCTTGATCAAAACATGACAATGCATATCTATAGTTTCAAGATATAACCTCTTTCCTTCTCATCGGGAAGATATTGTCCAAATATAACCATCAGTTGTTANAATGCACATATCTAGATATTTAGGAGGTGAAATTACGTCATCATGGAACCCCCCCATAATTGCAGATTCCTGAATCCCAAGCATCATACGAAGCTTGATAAATCTAGCTTCAGATGCTTAGTGAAGATATCAACAAACTAATCATATGTTTTGCAATATTCCAGAGATATAATGTTCTCATGAAACAACTGTCTCAAATAGTGAGCGTGGATCTCAACATGGTTCATATTACTATGGGAAAAAATATTTTCAATAACCTATATGGCACTATGATTTTCACAATATATTTTAGTCAAGGTCTAAATAGGAAGGCCAAGTTCTCCTAGAATTTGGTGGATCCAAACTGGCTCTATACCTACTTGAACAACACCATTATATTCTTCTTCTGTAGTCGAAAAGGAGAGTATCTTATATTTCGTGCAAGACAACAAGAATGGTCCAATGCTGAGATGAAACACATCACCAGAACATGACTTCCTATCATCACTCTCTCTACTCTAGTCGGAGTTGGTGAAGCCGACTAATGAATTTGAACTTTGACAATACTTGATAGAAAAATGAGAGGTTCCTTTGAGATAGAAGATTATTTCTTTTACTACTTTCCAATTGCTTTCTCTAGGGTCCTGCATAAATTGAGAAACCACACCAACAACAAAGGAAATACTAGGTTGACTATGAGTAAGGTAAATAAGACTACCGACTAGTTTTTGACAATGTGTAGCATCGACTTGGGGTGTTTGAATTTTTTGGTGAGATTTACTCCATATTGAAAAGGAGTAGCATGGGGATTACAATCACCCATATTAAATCAAATCAAATGATCCATTTCATATTTAGATTGAAATGAAAAAACCATCACAAAGTGGTAAGAATTGAAGACCCAGAAAGTAATGCAAAGTACCAAGATTTGTCATGTCAAAGGAGTCAACAAGTTCTTTCGTCAATCTAACTTCTAAGAATTAGATCAATTTTATTTCTAGTAATGATAAGGTCATCAACATATATAACAAAAATCAAAATTTCTTCATTGGTATTGAGTACATACAAGTTGTGATCAAATTCACAACGTTTGAATCCAAGTCAAAGAAATAAATTATCCATCTTAGCATACAAATATTAGGGAGATTTATTCAAACCATAAAGAGATTTATTGAGTGGAAAATCCAAGTTAGAATATCTCACAAAACTAGGTGTTTTTTCCATGAAAAATTCTTCAGATAGGTCTTCATCTAGAAAATCACTCTTCACATCCATTTGATGGATTTTCCATCCAAATCGAGTAGAAAGGGAAATAATTAGTCGAACATATTTCATATTTGAAATAGGGGAAAAGGTCTCAATGTATTCAATACCTTCTTATTGAAAAAATCCCTTTGCAACCAAATGATCTTTGTGTTTCTCAACGAAACCTTCTGAGGTAAATTTGGTCCTATAGACACATTGACACTTTACAACATTTTTCCTTGCAGTCAGGGAACTAATTCCCAAGCATGATTCTTTGAAAAAGAATCAATTTATGTCTCCATATCCTATTCCCATTCAGGTTGTCCTTGAGAATCCACATAGGAAATATGATCATATGTTTCAAATAAATGATTCATCAATGCATCAATGGCATGTTTCTTTTGACTTCAAGTTTGATATCTGGAGGAAATATCATCATCATGAGGTCTAATAACTTCAATTTTCTTCATATTCGACCGAGGTAGACAATAAAAATGTTAATTGTTGTTCATTTCAATAGGTCGATAAGAAGTCAGAAAAATTTCAGTCAACAAATATGGAGGACCAGTCGAAATACATATCAATGGACTAATCAACTCATAGGTTGATGATCTAGTCTAAATAGGAACATAGTCCCACTTTCCAGTCAAAGGACTCAAAAATGGAATAGGAGAACCAGATTCAAGAAATACATCAAATAGATTTTCCTGTAGTAATCCGGAGGAGGGATGAAACAACTTGATGCCAAAATACTTCTCATCAAACCAATATACATTTCTTATGATAATGATTTTTCATTTGAGAGGATAAAAATTCAATATGCTTTTGATTCTTCATAGAAACCCATCATGATGCAAGTATGACTCGTTGCATCCAACTTTTTTCTACAATCATTTGAAGTATGAGCTTGGGAAACGCATCCAAGTGCAAGGAAGTGGCTGAATGAAGGAATATTTCCACACCATCATTGAACTGGTGTCACTAAAGGAACAAATCAAGTCGAGATGCAATTAAGGAGATAGTTTATAGTTTGTATAATCTATCACTTTAGCTCACAAGCGAGATGGAAAATGTTTATCTTGCAAAAGACATATATCCATTTTAACTAACATCTAATTCTTGTGTTGTGCAATTCCATTATGTCGATGCATGTGGGGAACTGATTGTTTCCAGTCAATAGCATATCAAACCACGTATTATTCAAATGTTAAATTTACATACTCACCAGTATTGTTTGATCTCAGGAACCTAATGGGTCAGCCACATTTCTTTCCAGCAAAGGATCTAAATTCTTTTAACTTTTCAAAGACAAGATTCTTATTCTTCAAAAAATAGACCTAAGTGAAACAAGAGAGATCATCTATGAAAGATAAGATATACATTGCACCTTATATGGAAGGTAGATTGATGAAATAAAAAACACTTTGAACCAACTCCAAGAGGTTTTTTTCTAGCCACAATTCTCCAAAATCAAAGGGTGCATGATGTTGCTTGCTAAGCACACAACCTTTAAAGAATATTTGAGAGGGAAACAATTTAGGTAGAACAAAAAACATATTCTAAGTTTCCATAGACTACAAAATTTGAAAATTCATGTGTCTGAGTTTTTAATGCCAAGTTTTACTTCACTCATCAGTGTGAGCAATAAGAGAATTCGGCTCGGTGTCGATTCAAGTCATGTCACATGATTTATACAAGATATCCTTCGATTCTAGAAGCCCTCTGACAACAATCGACTGGCCTTTCTTCAAATCTAGAAAAAAGAACCAATATAGAAAAAATTCCACAATCTTACTTATTTGTGTTAACTGAGAAACAGACAACAGATTGGCAATAATATTTGGTACATGATAAACGTCGATAGTTCTCACTTGTCGATAGGAAACATCACCATGAACAATATTATTGAGAGAAAAATGATTGACAACATAAATCTTCTTATCCTCGCCTTCATTCAAGGACATCAACAAGTAATCATACTTAACCATATGATGTGTGCACCTATAGTCAACTACCCATTCGATCTATGTAAAATGAGACAACAAGGATTCATAATTACTCAGTTGGAAGGTGAAATTATCAACGGGTCAGTAAACAATGGACATGTCTCCTAGAAGGTGTTTAACCTTCTCCTCTAAAGCATCTCTCTTCTTGTAGAAAACCTTCTTCACGTGTCCTATCTTTCCACAATACTGACATGTCTTCTTCTTTCGACTTTCATGGGGTGCATCTATTTTTTATTTATGTTTCTGGTTGAGGCATTGATATCTCTATGTAGGGGTATCAAATTGTTCTTTTTCCTTGTGATTTGACTTTCCCTTTCCCTTGAGAAAGTGGGATTGATGTTTACCACTAAAATTTCCTTATTCAAGTAGTGTCTGTTGATGAATTATCATAAGACCATAGAAAGATGCAAAGGTGTAACCCTTTCCATATTCCTTTTGTCCTTGCAAGTTCATGTAAAAAGTATTGACGCAAACACATCAAATGGTGTTCTCAAATTCATCAGGACCATCTCAATGAATTGTTCATATTTCTTTTGATAATTCTTTCCACATTCCCTAAATTTTAAGTAGAGTTCCTTCTCACATGCCAAATAGTCATCTATTTTTAAAAAATAATGAGGATTGAGAGAGATGAACTCTTTCTCCAAATGCATGACATGGCTTTTGTCAACTTTGTTGAACAACAAATTCATCTTATTCTATACTTGAAGAGGGAAGTCAATTCCACTGATGTGAAAATGAATTTTACACAAGATATAGTTCATGATGACTCACACAACCTCATCCTTCTTGGCATCAACAACGGACTTTTCCTGATCATTGGTTGGATCTAGAATTGTAGTCTTCATATACTACCATAGTCCTTTACTCTTCAACAGGGTTTCCATGTCTGGTGCCCATACTATGTAATTTGATCCATTCATAACAACATGATCAATCTTCGAAGACATCTTCAAAATATAAACATAAACTATTATGTTTCAACAAGTTCCAATCGGAAAACCACCGACCCAAGTTCAATTACACAACATATGTGACTCAACAAGGTTTGCATATAACATATGAGGTATCAAATCATCGACTCCAAAACCATGTTGGGGAATCGGGTGGAACCAGATATGAAACAAAAAGCATAGCACTATAGATAATCAAAGAGGGAATAAAATTTTGAGGACAAAAGTTGGTCTCTAAAGACACCATTACAACACTTAATCACAGTGCATTGTGATCAAAACATCACAATGCATTTAGGACATCTTGTAAACCACAATGATATCACTTGATCACTTGATCGATATGTTGATAATGACCCATTGGGTGTACTATTTATATCTTCAATATCTAACCACTTTCCTTGTAATCAGGAAGATATTGTCCACATATAAGAATCAATTGTTAGAGTTGTCTTTGTCAAATCCATGGTGTTTATTCAGATCAACAAGGATGTTAAACCCAACCTTCCATGCATCCAACTTGTAGTTGATTTCTTAGTTGGTTAATCCCGCCAATCAACTATATTCGATTGTTGGTAAACTATTTGACCAATAGGAATGTCGACTACTCGACCAACTAATGTAAAGGTGTGGTCGATACAAACTGATGTAAAGGTCTGGTCAATCACTGGATTGACTATTTCTAGATGTAGGTTGACTATCCAACCAACTAATTCTAGGAGAAGTCTGATGAACCATAAGTGTTTGATACTCCAACATGGGCCCTAGATATCATAGGGTAGCTTGGATGCTTGCATGGAGACTTGTATTTTTTGGGGGGATGCTTGGGTTATGATAATTTTCATGCAAGGGGAGTGGACCTAGTGGAGCACATGGCTTAAAATTATATTTCAGGTCTTTGGAGCATTGTAGGTGGATCATTGGAAACATATCATGGAGAAACCTTAAATTCGAAGCCTTGCTTTTGCATGGCATCCCTTGGATCTTGACATATGTACCCTTTTAGCATAGAACACCACATGTGTGAGCCTACATGTGGTATTGTAGGCTTCTTATAAGGGAATTGGCCTACAAATGTATTTTTTTCCTCCCTTAGCTCTCATATATATAAAGGAAGGAAAGAGTCATTTCATTCATCATCATCATACTTGTCACTTTGTACTTGTATTATTGGAGTGATTCTATAGGTTTCATGAGTAAAATGATCTATAAATTTCCATGGATATTTCATTGGATCAGTTCATCACAACACATCTTGTATTATACTGAAATATTTTATTAATGGAGGTTTATTTACTTATATATCAGATTTATTATCACTAGGTTATTGTTTAGATTATGAAAAATAATTGAATATGCAAATGAATGAACAAGAAACAGAACACAACATCCATATAAATGAACACAACATGTATCTTGGGATACCCAATATGGGAGAAAACTTAGCTAGAATGTGAGGCCTATTCTCTCCTCTCTTTACTTCAATTAAGAATAGCGAGTAGAAATAAATGGGCACTCACTTTGGAGTTTCCTTTGACATTGTGGCCTAAACAAATACTACAAAATCTTAGTCCTCTTTTATTATGATATAAAATCCACTTCTATATGATATGATCAACTATGTAACAAGTAAAATGCTAAATAATAGAACCCTTTTTCTTCCTAGTAGCCCAATATTTAACATAGAACTAATAGTTGTCTATGGTTAGGGTTTTTGCATGCGTGAACCCTGAATTAGTGATAAGGTCCTTTGACCTTCTAGAATTTTCTTGAAAGTAAACACATGGATAACCCCACTTGTGTGAGTAATGGGGGATGACGTGGAATCCACTTGGACCATGGTGGTCAACAAGTTAGGTTAACTTGCGGGAGGCATAACTTCCACATACGAGTTCCAATAGAGGAAATGTTTGCACCATTGGAAAGGTATAAATGTAGAATAGATTAAAGAAAATTGAAACTATGAATTCAATTCTTTTACCACCCAAAATTTCATTATATACCTCAAATGAATTTGGAATATTTTAGACCCCAAATCTGCAAACTAGAGCATGCCACTAAAATGGGCTTTGCATGCCAATTCCTCCAATTTCTCCACCTAGAAAGCAACAATATAGATGATAAATTATAAAATGATCCAATATAGATAAGAAACCCCAGGATTGTTGGTTGTGGATCATGATTATCTTCCTAATTCAGAGGTCTTTGTTTTCAGTCATGTTTATACCCCATGAATAATTTATACCTTGGAAGAATGTACACTCCATGCAGGGGGGGTTATCCCCCCTGCGGGGTCTGGGAGGGCTATCCCCCTGGATGGGGGGTTCAGGGGTGAAGCCTCCAAAGGAAAAATTTCCTTGTAAATGTATATTGTAATTTCATAGTAAATCTGGACCATTCATTATAAGGTCACAGATCTGACGGTAGAGGTTATGTTAGGGTTTTTTTCCCTAGAAGGAAACCCTCTTTTATGAGGGAAATGTATTGCGGCTATGTATGATTGTGAATATTGTATTCTGAGTGAGGATACTGTGAGAGAAAGAAGAGGAAGTTACAATGGGTGTGATGTTGGTTGTATATGTTCATTTGTTGGATAATAATAAAGGACCCGGATATTTCTTTGGTGGATGTAGCCCACACTGGGTGAACGATGTATGTTTGTGTGTCTTCTATGTTTTATTTCTGCATTTGTTTTATTTTATTTCTCCGTGATCCTGTTTTTCTAACAAGGATAAGTTATACAAATCAAGGTTGATTTCTTTCTTGGAGCTTGCTCTTGTGATATGCTTGGGTTTTCTCTTGTGAGCTAGACATTGTAGATTATCATTCACTTATCACTCATTCTTATCACTCTTGTGTTAGAGATGTGACAAGGATGAGTGTGTCACTTCTCATATCTCTTGGATGTTCTAATATAGTCTCTCACTCTCAGAGTCACTAGGGTTTACTAAGTTTGTTGGACTATTTTGATGACTAGCATTAAGGTTTCAACCCTTTCATATTTGGAGATTAGGGTTTTGATATGAAACCATAGGTTCTTCTTGGAGAAGAGAAGAACAAGAGAGGTGTCCTGCCTTGGAGGGAATTCTTTTTGGATCTCCATGATGTGAGATATGGTTTTGTTGGTTTTCCTTGGTTAGGGTTTTGGAGAGCTAAAGGATTGTACTATCATTGTGACAAGGCTATGGTATGTACATGAACTTCCTATTTATGAATATTAATGAAGATTCCATTTGTTAAATGCTTGTGTAAATGCATATTTGACTTTCATCTATCTATATTCTTCATGGTTTCTAATTCCCAACATTATGTGTCTTGTTAATTTGACATAAATTAAGGGTAGATAAGTTACATGATTTAACATGATGATTGAAAAATATAAGGAAATATATAATTTTGTTTTTACAACAACCATAAGCATCTTTAGTTATGTCATACACATGATGAGATTTCCCTGGAGGGATAAAACTTACTAGAACACATTGACATCTTATCTCTTGAATTTTTTAGTGGATTAGGGTTGCTAAGGATTCAAATATTGTCCATTGCTACTATAGTTTTTTGTTATATTCCATAAAATACCTAATTCTGAAAATTCATAGGTTTAAGATATGAGAAACCTCTAGGAAAGAGGTGAAATTTATGATTTGCATTAAACTATGTAATTCAAAAAATTTCTACATGGTATAAGAGCTTTTGTGGATAATATCACTCTAGATGTAAGAGGGAGTTTGGATTTCAATTGAAAATTACCTAGGAAAGGTTCTTGACATTGTTTGAGGTTGTTGGGTGTGATACCCTAGATTGCTTAAGAGAAACACCTTCACCCTTGGAAGGGTTGTTTCTTATTCATATTGTAGATTTTCCAATATGGAAATGGATTTGGCTTCTTACTTGTCGTCTAACATTGTGTCTAGTGTTGAATGGTATTTAGACAATGGAGCTTTGACACATATGACATACGATAGCTCTTTATTCAACAAGTTTTAAGAGCAAGAGGAAGGAATGAGTGTGGATCTTGGTGATGAAGCCACTTATCCTATGAGACGAATTAGATCCATTTATTTTTATATTCATTCAAGTGATGTTTATGAGTTGATTAACATTCTATTTGTTCCTAGGTTTACGAAGAATCTTATTTTAGTGTGTTGTATTATATATATATATATAGATAGATAGATAGATAGATAGATAGATAGATAGATAACAAAGAGTTTCTTTTAAGTTACAACAATGCACCATGAATGATTGTAATTCATCTAGTCTGAGAACTTTGGCTACAATGATGATTCATTGGCACTTGTTCATTTTAGGGTGACCTTTACAAGTTACTTGGTGATTCATGGGCACTTGTATATTTTGGTGGGAGGTTGAAAGAGTCTTTGAGGAAAATGCATGGTGAGATTTCCTACAGATAGGTTCAAAACCTATTGTGGTTCGAGTGATTGATTCAAGATTTGTATGGGAGTAGCTAAATTTCGATAATACTTTTACACACACCTTTTGAGTGCTCAATGCTTCAAAAATATATAGATATAACAGTGTATAAATAATTAGAATTCCTAGAGCTTGTCAAACACAATAACACAATATCGGTTTACTTTAACTTATTGAATGGGAAGATTGGAAATATACGACTCCGTGAACAAAAAGATTGGATATATAGGATTCTGGAACCGGCATGAAATTCTTCATGACACCATCCATGTCAAGAGTCAAATGTCTGGCTTTTTAATATGGTAGATATCACAGAGCCGACCTACAAAATCGCTAGGGCAGTGGGGCAGGTCCACGTGGTACCATGTGGCTCGTGATCCCCACGAGGAAAGCTCCAATTTCTTTACCACCTAATTAGGTTGAAAGGAATCCACCCAAAACACACGTATAAACACTTTTAAAAACTTTGGTTTGAATAAGTGTTTGTGTGGCAATTGATTTAACGGAATAGTTTATGAAGGTTGCTTTGTATCTCCTTCATGCTATACATGTGGTGCAACACTTTACTTTTGTAGACTTCTTCGTAGGAATAGTTTATTAAGGATTTTTTTATGTTCATCCACACGCTATCTATATTATAATATCACAACGACTATGTCAACAAAAAACAACTATCCATGTGTTCTCAACAATATTATTAACTAATATCTTTTGCAAATGGGCTACTAKAGTAGATGGGCTCGTAAACAAGGTTGGACACTTYTTCATTTTGCATTTTTTTTTTTTATTTATGGTTGGAAAGTTGTGCTTGCATTTTTTACGTGCGTTTAAATCTTCGATGAGATTATAGTTTTATTTATGGTTTATGGWTGGAAAG
Source organism: Picea glauca (assembly GCA_000966675.3). Classification (NCBI taxonomy): domain Eukaryota; kingdom Viridiplantae; phylum Streptophyta; class Pinopsida; order Pinales; family Pinaceae; genus Picea; species Picea glauca. The sequence continues at coordinate 8,938 of JZKD02S0317012.1, read as the reverse complement.
TTGTGTTTACATTTTTTACGGATTTTTAAATCTTCGATGAGATTATAGTTTGTTGTGACACTTAAAATAATAAGTGTAGTATTATTATAAGTTTTATTGATGTTATTATGAAAATTGAATCTAGTTAAAGAGGATAACAATCATTCTTCTCAACCATTCAAACTACACTCAATTGACAAATTTAGTTTTTTATATAAAATATATAATTTTAATAAATTTAATGATTAAAAATATTCTCTTTAAATTCAAATCCAAAAAATATTTTAAAATAAAACTCCTATAATTTTAAAATTATTATATTATTATTATTATTTAAAAAATTTAATGATATTTATTAAAAAAATTATTCAAATAATTATTATTTTACTTAAAATTTTTATATCATTTTATTTTATATTTAAAAAAATTAATTATATAAATATATAATATTATATTGTATTATAATTCAACACATCACTTTCACTTTTATTAATATTTTAATGGACTATTCTAAAAGATTAGTGTGTGCAAGTACAAGTTCGATATCCCTTATGTGAAAATATAGACATATAGAGATTCTTTCCACATGGTTATTTCTCCATCATTTTTATTAATATTTTAGTGAATATTTCTAGAAGGTTAATGCATATAAATTTCTGGTTAATTATTTTACTTTTATTAATATTTTAATGGACAATTCTTAAAGACTAATGTGTGCAAATACAAGGTCCAATACGCTTATGTGAAAATATGGCCATATAGAGAGTTATGTGGAGATTGTTTCCTCGTGGCCCATTCTCCACAATCTTTACTAATCTTTTATGGACATGTGGAGAGTTATGTGGAGATTGTTTCCTCATGGCCCTTTCTCCATCATCTTTATTAATATTTTAGTGAATGTTTCTAGAAGATTAAGCATGTAAATTGATGTTTAATTCTTTTAAGCGTGTAAAATGATGCTTAATTCTTTTAAGAGAAGATAGAAACATTTATATAATATATTATAGTATGTAGTTTAGATTTTATTATAATTATAATTATTGGTATTGATTTTATTATTATCTTATGTATAATTATTATTCTAATATATATATATATATATATATATATATATATAATAATATTATGATCTATTATGAAAAAAATTATAACTTAAAAATTGTATCAACATAATGCTACTATAATAATATTATGTTTTTTATTTTTATAGTTTTTTTTAAGGGTTTCCATTTTCTTTCATTTTTATTTTATTTATTATTTTTTTCTTTTCCTTGGTATTTATTTAGGCCTTTTCTTCCTAATGTCAGTTTCTTTAAGCCAGTTGATCATTTAATTTTAGGATCTAAAACATTGATAGAAACCACTATCACCATGGATCTTCTCATAAAATATGAAAATCCAAACCACAAAAGTATGAAAAATCACATGGATATTATTGATTTATTGGATATTGGTGGGCGTCTACACATTCCAATAACTTGGAATGGTT